>MKEJ01040053.1:0-11079 GCA_001753735.1 Embelia ribes
CAACAAAGTCGACATCCACAGTCTCTCCCCGTCCTCAAGCAATGAGTTGCGGAGCTCTCATTGCCTCCCCATCCCTTTCTCTCTCTTCCCACCGCTCTCTAAAACCCCCATTTTATCTTTCTAAATCTCTCAATTTCAGACCAATTTTCCCAAATCCACCTCTTAATCAAGCTATAAAATCGCGCCAAATCACGAGATGTAGTGTCGACACGGGCGGAGTGACCGGGAAATGGGAGAAGTGGTTGCCTCGGAACTTAATCGGGGCCGATAAGGTGCTGAGATTGATCTCAGGGGCAACCTCTAGCCCAATTTGCCAGTTCATATCTTCACCCACCACTTTTTTGCACTCTGTGGACCCCAGAATTAAGCTGGTATATGGTTTTTCTCTACTGGGTTGGTTTTCTTTTTGTGATTATATAAGTTGTATAAGTTTAAGGGGGTGTTGAAGCTACGTTTAAAAATAATAATTATAAAAAATTAACGTTGAAATTACAAATAAAAAATTTAACATTAAAAGTTTTGACACTTGAAAATTATGATTGGTTCGTCCATGGTGATTGGTTCTGGTAATTGACCAAGTTAAAATTTGAAGGGTAATTAACGAAAACAGAAAAAAAAAATATTTTTTGTGTTCTACTGGTTGTTTTCAGTATCTAATATTTGTTTTCTCACTTGGATTGGTTTTAGTTTTGTGATTGGTTCTGCTAATTGATCAAGTTAAAATGAGAAAAAGAATTGAACTAAAAAAAATTGGTGTTATATTGGTTGTTTTTAGTTATTGTATTTCTATGTTGGTTTGGTTTCAGTTTTGTGATTGGTTCTGCTAACTAATCAAGTTCAGTTGCAAGGATAATTGAACTAAAAAGAACTGATTTCTATGTGATCTACTGGTTGTTTTCAGTATTGAAGAAAGTAAAGTTTAACTAATGCAGGTGAAGCAGTTCTATTTAAAGTAGTTTCACGAATTTACTTGATATAATATCAGTTATAAAATTGTTTCAGAGTTTGTTTAATAAGGAATTACTTCAAAAAAACATATTCATTTGGTATAAAATTTAATTTTTTTAACAACAGAGATTGGTTATGCTAATTGATCAGGTCAAAATTGGAGTTTTCCTACACCACCATGGTTTGGATGGATGACACATGTATATGCAGCAGTAGACACATATATTTATCGAACCAACTTCACTTTTGATTGAACCAAAAAAGTTTTGGTTTTTTATGTTCTACTGATTATTTTGAGTATTTGATGAAGCTATAAAGTTGAATTGATGCTGGTGAACTAGTTCCCTTTGAATGTAGTTTCGCAGATTTTCATGATATGAGATAACAAAGTTTTTTTTTTTTTTTCAACACCTTAGCAAATGAGCTGATAAAAAGATGCTTCCATTCCGGCAAAATAAGAAAAGATAAAGGAAAAGTAAATATACAATGGTTACAAAAACAGGGAAAGATGATAAGAGTTAATTAATTTAACTGTCGGTACTTAATAGTTCATATGAAAAACTACCCTTTTCCTTATTTTTACAATACAAAAAGTCCCTATGCATGATCTTCTTTAAAATTATCGACATTATCTTTTTCTATTTTCTAACATAAAATATAGAGTCCAGATCTTCTATCCTCTTCTCGTATCATGTTCTCATCATGACATTTCCAGTCTCATAATCAGTTCATTTCTTAAGCAAATTATGAGCCCGAAAAATGCCCATTTCGCTCAAACCCGCCATGATTAGGATAAAAGGCTCTGCAGAGCTTTTCGTATTTTTCCAAATCGAAATTATAGACATCCATGAGCTTCTTTTGCTTGGTCCTAAACCGTCTTTTGAAAAAGCCCTCGAAAGTGGGCTCGTTTGAGGTCCGGAGAAAGAACCCGTAGCCGATGGCGAAGTGGAGCGAGGTTACGAAGAAGCAAATGGGCTCCATCACATCCCAGCTCAGTTCCCAAAAAGTGAGCCTCATGAAGCCCAAAGTTTGCAGTGTTAAAAAGCCCAACCCGCAATAGAGCTCGGCTTGGACTTGTTTATGGGCTCTTCGGTCGATAAAGGCCTTTAGCCTTTCCAACTGTTCTAGCTCTCTCCTCCTCGGATCGTTTGGGATCGCTATTGTCTCGGAAATTAGCTTCTCCATTGATCTCGCCACCTATAATCGTTCACGAGAAATAAGTATTTTGGTGGTTAAAGAAAATAGTAGTACCACTGAAGCTGTGACGTCAACTAACTTTTGAATCGGATTTTGAGAAAAAATACTAGCAAAGGAACTAAATGTATTATTCATAGCAAAGAAATTTTATTTATAGACTTTTGCTTCAAAATTAATCAAAATAAGTATATTATCCAACTACAATTCATTTTAAAAATGCAAATTTCTTTAAAATCTACCTCAAAGATCAGCAATTGAAAAATACTAAATTTATAATGAAATTGCCAAAAATAAGTTCTCAAATTGTATGACATCATAAGGGCTACTTTCCCTTTTCTAAACAAAGAAAAGGACCGCTAAAAGTTGTTTTTTTTTTTTCATAAGCAGATTGTTAAAGTTAAACAAGTGACTGAAATTGTTTATTATACGCAAAGAAGCGCACAAAACTCCACAGGCAATGGGAAAGTTTTAAAATAAAATGAAATATTAATAATTTAGATTAAAATAGTAAAATAATTATATTATAATAATAAAACAGTAAAAACCTGCTCAGGCCGAAGAAACACAACATTCCCCAAAACGATGACGTTCCCACTCTCGTCCAACATCTTCGCAAACTCCTGCCCTTGCTCCCGATTCGAACACACCTCGGTACACACCCGAACGTACTCCGAGTACGTAACCGAGTTTGCCTGAATCCCCTTCAGCGCGCACCTCACCCGCTCCAACTGTGCCGACCTCAGCACCTTCTTCGCCTCCGCCACCGTCATCCCCCCGATCCCGCCCGAATCCGTCGCCGGCGGACTCAGTCCGTCCAGCCGGATCCGGCCTCCGGCGACCATCAGTTTCTCCCTCAGCTTGTCCCCCACCGGGAGAAACTCCGGGAACATCGTGATCCCCCGCCGCTGGAACAAGCGGCGGAGGAACCCACCAGAGACCTCGCCGGAATCAGAGGAATCCAGCGAGGCGAAGCTGGATTTGGAGGGAATTGGGGGGATTGGGGAGATTTGGCGCGGAGGGGATTCGGTTAAGGTTTTGAATAGACGCTTCGCCAGTGTCCTTCGGAGCGCCATTGGAGAGAGAGAGAGAGATACAGAGAGAGAGAGAGATGTCGGGAGGCATTGCTCGAGGTCGTCTCGCGGAGGAACGAAAGAGCTGGCGCAAAAATCACCCTCACGTTTGATCTCTTTCCTTCTCTCTCTCCACGCACGCGCGCGGGCACACACACATACACACATATATGAATGTATTTTGATTTGATCATTTGTTGCTGTTATTTGTTTTTATGTGTTGAATTATGTTTGCAAGATTATTTGATGGGGTTGTATTGAAAGAATTTGAATCTCTAGGGTTTTGTGGCGAGGCCAGAGAGTATGCCGGATGGGTCGGTTAACTTGATGGTGTGGCAGTGTACTATCCCTGGTAAAGCTGGGGTATGTTAACTAATTCTATATCTAATATTGTTTTGGCATTTTTGTTTCAATATTTTTCAGTTTAATTGCTAAACCAAGTTGTTTCATTTCTTGAGTTTGGAGTAGTTGTTTAACTGCTAAATTATTGAATGGATTTGCAAGACTAGGAGTGAATTCAATTGACGATAAGATTAGAGAGATTCATGTAAGGTAGTTTGGACGTGTCATAAGGACCTGTGAGTCCACTAATTAGATAGTACGATGATATTGATGTGGGAAAGGAAAAGAAAATAGATTAGACATTTGGATGCTGGTAAGAAAAGTTGTGTTAGAAAATTAGATGATCAAGTTGCTCCAAATAAGAGAATGAGAGGCGTGACTTGTCAAAAAAAAAAAAAAGAACGAGTGGCGTAGGTGGTTGGACAATTCATGTCAACAAACGTGATATCTTATTTTGGTACCATTCAACTGACCTCAAATTTTTGGTTAAGGTTTTACTTGTCTGTCGTATTTGGATGAGGACTTGTGCTAAATATGGATAATCTTTTAGTGCTAATGTTTTACCTTTCTTGTATCATTTTTGTTTGTACTTTGTTAAGTTGAAAGTGGTAGTTTATTCATTCTTCACGAAACTGGCAATTTTATTTGCAAGTAACATCTGAATTTGACGGTTTGGCAGTGCTCTATTCTTGGTAAACAGGGATTTTGTTCATATATCTTGGTGATTGTTGCTTGGTTGCAGATATGTGTTGGGATCCTCAGACAGTCCTTCATAACTTGTAATATCTTGATGTCCACTTGGTACTTGCTTATGGGTTAATGGTTATTAATATCGTCGGGTATAATCAGGGTGTCTGCTGGTTTACACCCGAATTATTTACCATATAGTTCAGGTTATATGCTTGGAATTTATTTACTGTTCCATTCTTGGTTTTCATTTCTCATTTTATTTTAGGGTTTAATTCACAAATTATGGCAGAATGATGCATATCGTAGAAACCAGGAAGGGACTAGTTTTTCGATCAAAATCATGATGACTTATTAGTTATTACTGATCACCTTGGTTTTGTTACTCTTGTTTTGGAGGTCATTTGATGCGATGCATTGGTTTGCAGACTGATTGGGAAGGGGGTCATTATCCACTTACTCTCAACTTCAGTGAAGACTACCCTAGCAAGCCGCCCAAGTGCAAATTCCCAGGGGGATTTTTCCACCCTAATGTTTACCCCTCGGGAACTGTTTGCCTCTCGATCCTCAATGAAGACAGTGTAAGTTCTCTTTGTAAAATGTTGTACATACAATCTACAGTTCAACACATCGTTACAGCATGTTCATTACTTTGTTACCTGGAATGCGGATTGTTTCGGAGCATGGAACGAAAACGGAAACGTGGTACGCTACATATTGTAAAACGCGGTACGGTAAGGGTAGCCTTCTATGGGCTACCTTTGCATATACGAGCTACTTTAGCATATATGAGGTCACCTTATTTAGCTTCGTACAACCTAGCTTAAACTTCTGTAATTATTTTGAAATATGAAATATAATACTTTTAAAATTGAAATATTTGAAATTATATCAATATTTTACTTGTCTATATTAAATTTCTTTTCAAAAACAAATTTTAAAAGTGCAATTATCTTGGATAGCCTTGATTCGCTAAATTTGGCGATTTAGTACGAAGATGTACCACATTTCGGAACGTGCGTTGTTAGGATATTAGTGACTTCCGGTAACATAGGTTTATTATACAGAACTCCTGTATGAGAAGCAGTTCCATACTTGTTTTTATGTTCTATATGATCATATATTTTGGTTTTGCTTACATTTAGGGATGGAGGCCTGCAATTACAGTGAAACAGATCCTAGTTGGCATTCAGGATTTGTTGGACCAGCCTAATCCCGCAGACCCAGCACAAACTGAAGGGTATCACCTTTTTATTCAGGTACTCCGCTTTTGTAAGAACTGAAATAACCTATTTGTAAATTTTATGATCTCATGTATTTGATGGAAAGATGATGCTTTATTATCTCATAAACATGTCACAACTTATCAAAGTGCAGAAGTAGCCATGTTGTTTTATGAAGAATGTTGTTTTAGAGGTGAAATTAGAACGCGAGTAATGTGGTTTCTCATGGAAAATTTTGATTTACTTTTTTGTATTCAGAATACTGTGGAGTACAAGAATCGGGTGAGGCAGCAGGCTAAACAATATCCACCTCTTGTTTAGATATTAAGTTTGGGTTTGGTAGACATTAGTTACTTGAAAACTGCCTGGTTGCTAAAACCTTGTTACCTGGTTGTCGGTGTTTCGTTCCTCACTTTGCTTGGATTTACTGTGTTAAATATGATGAAATGACAAATTATGCTAGCGTGCTATTTCGGTGTTTGTCTTCAGCAACGAATTCTAAATTGTCATGGTAATAAGTGAAGTTGTTACATTTGGATTGTATGAATACATGCCCAGTTCTTAATTCTCTGTTTGAGTGCTTGCAAACTTATACCTATTTCTTAAGTTCTTGTTATCACGTTCGCACATAAAAAAACATAAGAAAAAAAAATCTGAAGCTCGTTTCGGCTTATATTAGAACCTCAAGTTTTCTTTTACTGCAACCAAGGGTACAGAAGCTTGACCTTTTTCTCGAGTGAAATCTCTCTTTTTATCTAATGAAGCCCAGACCTCGCTACAAACGAGTGATGCACAGCTAAAACTTCTACCAATTATTTTCCATGATAAAGATGGAAAACTATCATAACATGTACTCCATGGACGTGTTAAGAAGATTAATATGTGAATACTAGCTTTTTTCGTACTTTATTACAACTGGTTTCAACAGAAGAAACTAATCACTTGTAAATAAGAACTCCATGATGCCTTTTATACACAATAAATGAAATTTTACACATTAAACAAAGTAATCCTTCCTCCATGTGACTGATACAACCGGATTAATAAGTATTTTCACCATCGCATCTGGATCTCACTTTCTCGTTTTATCTGGAGAGCAGCTCTAACAACATTTCCTCTTGTAATAATCCCCACCTTCAATAGAGGTTTCCAAATCACAACACACGAAAAAATTGAAACAAAACAGTTTGTGAATAGGAAGATAAGGGATGAGATCTCTTCCATAATGGTTATGCTCCATAATCCTCTACAGAGTATCTAATCTTTTTGTCATGTGTTTCATATTTGATCCAATGGTCCTTGGTTAACACTTAAAAATGAAATTATCGATTTGACTCAACATGTTAACCTTTCTTTTCTTTGGCTTGCCTTTTCCTATAAAATTCATTTTTCATCCCATTTTTTTTCCAATTGAACCAAAATGCCTTCAATCTCTTGCTATCTTTGCCTGTTAGTTGCTACTTATTGAAAATTTAACTAATTGGATTATTATAATGTACACAATATACTATTTAGTTATGTGGGACTAAGAGTGAAATTAGTTTGAACCATAAACATTTAATTGGAAATAAATAGCTAAACATGAACTTAATTGAAATTCTGACTTTTACATTTACAAGATTTGTGAATTCCTAGTTTCTTCCAAATTCATTTGATTAAAGTGACTAGCAGTTAGAGAGAAATGTTTGAAACGAAGGGAAGGGAAAGATAGAAATTGAACTATTGACTTTGTTTTAATGCATATAAAGGGTTGAGATTTATTATGGAGAGTTATGGAGAATACCATTACGAAGGGGATCTCATCCCGGAAAATAAGGTTATAAATCCTTACCAATTTCCCTTCAGAGTCTACAACTGGAAGTCTTCGATATTTTGTTTCCAGCAACATCCTGAGAATTATACAGAGCAGATCAAGAATTCAGAAGCTGTAAATTCTTAAGCTGATAGCTAAAAACTATATTTGGGGGGGAAATTTTGACAGAAGAAAAAGAATTTGGAGAAAAGAAAAAGTTTCTGTTCGTAAGCTGGATGCACACAAGACTTATTAGTTACGTTTCCATTCATCTCTTCATTTTACAACACATGTAGCACAATATAATCGCAGTAATAGGAATGTAAACAACAGATATCTCAAAAGTGGACGATAGAGAGAGAAAAGACCTAGCAGCATCCTCAAGATTAGTGGATTCATGAACAACCACAGGTGCAGGTGTCATCACATCTCCAACCACTTGCCCATTGGTTTTGCTAAGTAACTTCTGCACCTCGTTGAACGTCTGCAATGGCAATAAGGAAAATGCATCTTAAGCAAACCTATCAACACCAACACGATTAAAGGGAATAAAGAAACAAGTAAAGCAAGAAAGCATCTTAAGCAAACCCGTAACACAAATCATTCCGGAATGTAGAATGAAAACGAAAATGTGGTACGCTATATATTGTAAAACGTGGTACGGTAGGAGTAGTCTTCATAAGTTAATTAAGCATATCCGAGCCCCACCATATTAAGTTTCGTAATAAATTCCACAAAAAAAAATATTAAATTTGGTAAAAGTCAACATTTAGTTAAAACTTAGCTTAAACTTTTGTAATTGTTTTGAAATTTGAAATTTAATGCTTTCAAACTTGAAACTAATATAAATAACATCAATATTTTACTTGGCTATATTAGATTTCTCTCTGAAAACAAATTTTAAGATTGGAATTGTCTTGGTTCGTTAAATTTGGTGATTTGGAAGTGTACCACATTTGGGAACGTGTGTACCAATTTGCAGTTTGTTAGAATATAAGCGATTTCGGTAACATATGTCCAGCGCTAGCCGGAACTTGCAGCTTGGCAAACACCACAACATCAGCAGCCTGCTGATGGGGAGCACGTCCAACTGATGATCAGGTGGTAGGCGAAAGAAGTAATACTCTAACCAAAATAACTCTTACTTTCCAAGTGCTGTCCACTTCAGGAAACATGTCCGTATCTGTTGGTCCACCTCCTGAATGGAAAAACAAGGTCTCAAAGCAGAAATTTTTAACTTCCCGACTTGAAATGAAAAATGTAAAGTTCAAAAATAAAAAGCTTCATGATAAAATGATATTAGTGGGGAAAAATATGCACGTAACACAGGAATACATACACGTTCATGCTAAATAGGCAATCACTCTAATATGAGAATGTCAGATTCCACAAGTAGTAAAAGTGTTCTTAGCATCAACTGACAAATCAATAACAGTAGTTCTCTAAGCAAACAATTACAAGACAAGGGGGATAAAAATTGATCCAACATATTTAGTGCTAATTAGATCACAAAAAATAGAATAAAATATTGGTTGTAAATTTACCTGAGACAGAATCCAGTGCTAACAAGTCATAGTCAGAGACAAGGCCAATCTGCAAGAAATGGAATTCCAACAATATCAAAGACTCGAACCACAATTTCTTTTTGTGAGAATTTAATGTAGTACTAATACATAGTTACATGCAGTAATTCTATGCAGATAGTGATGAATTAATAATGAAAGAGCACAGGATTTGATAGAACATACTTAAATGGTTAAGTCGATGTTTCAGAAAAGATACAGTAATAGAAAAGAAAAGGAGAAGTTAGTTTATGCATATGTGCAAATAGAGTATGGCCTCCCGCAAGCACATCCTACTAAAATGCCATATCCAACAACACCTCACTTCCATAAGTTCCATGTTGCAAAATGAAATTCCTCAGTTTGACAAAGCCGGCTTTCTATTTCAAATTGAATAAACCAATGTAAAACTAATCTTGAGAAGTAATGGGGGTCACGTTAACTCGGGCAAAATTACAATCATCAGTTTCTGACACAGAAAGGCTGAGACGGAGAAGTAGCACTTTGTGGTCATGATATTTCAGAGACAACTGCATCAAGTGCTAAATCACATTAACAGCTGTTATGCAGAAAATGAGGGGAAAAAAACTAACCAATTTCCAGTCATCGCCAATCACTGGGAAACCAGTGATTCTCTTGTCTACTAGAATTTCCAAAGCTGATTGTACATAAAAAGACATATTATATACACACATGGACAAAAAATACATGTTAATCCAATAAACAGAATGAAGAGCCAAAAGCACCTTCATCCACAGTAGTTGTAGGCTTTACCACATGTAACTCTTCCTTTTTGGTCATAAATTCACCCACCGTATAAACTCCACTTTTAGGCTATAAATCAATAGATTCAACAAAAGAATCACACGTGAATGAACATTAACGCCCTAAGTTCATAAATATACTCATATCTCATCATAATAGAAACCAGTATTATATGAACAGCAAAACAATCGACCAAAGTTCATGAACATCCCAACATGTTTCTCATTGCTGTGTGCTTCTTAAATAAGTCGCTTGAGATTGAGCTTACACATAATCATTCCACAGCTAGGGCACACCAATCATTGCCTCCAAATGTCTCCTATGCTAAATTTCAGGAATTAAACCCAAGGGAACCCTCCAAACACCGTATACAAACATTTTCAATCCCTTAAAAAATTAGGTGTTTACTAAAGTATTCCCCTTGGACTGGTAGTTTCTATTTGTCTGCACTCCTATTTTTAATTTTAGGGGATTTGGTATAGGTGACTCCATTATAGGGATTGGAAATTAGGGTTTGAAAATAGTGACATCGATTGGAATGCCCTCATTTGCCTTCCTGTGAAATTGTATTTAATGAATGCTGCAAAGTGAGTCCCTAATTTTGTTTTCAAAGTTTTTCGGACATTAAATGTTTTCTCCATTAGAAAGAGCATTTCTTTATAGGCCAAGCTTGATCCTGAGTATGGAACAATTAACAATAAATAATCACTAGCAAGTCAATCAATTTAATCATAACTACTTTTTAGTTTTCCCCCAAGTGCACTCCCCCCGGCTTAGCTATTTTGGCCCCTAAATTTTGATCTCTTCCTCGAACTTCAAATTAGAGCATTCACATTAGTCTTTCTAAAGGGAGATATCTCCCCTTTAAGATATTATTTTTTTGTATATTAACTTATTTATAGTATAGAAAAAACACATCTTTATTTTGTTAGAGAATTGGGTTTCTAGAAATTGAAATTTAGAAATTAAATAAGAAATGCGGGTGTGAATGATCTTAAGAGTATGAGATACCGGGAATGCTCACAGTAGACCCTCTAAACGTACAAGTAGAATCATGGATGAACAGTGAACCTCTAAATTTACCTAGTGTATTGAACATATACAATTGAATTTTAGTCTCCAAAATTTAGATTAGGGTATCATTATTATTTTCTTTTGAACCGAAAAATACTAAAGAATTAATGAACAATACCACAACGGACTTGCCCGCCGAAGCGGCGGTTATAACGATCGGTAACGACCTGCGAAGATTCGAGAAGCTTCGAGAGGTGTCTTCATGACGAGATAACAATAGGTCACGTGGCAGATGGTAGAGGGAGGCCGCCGCCGCGGTCGCCCGGCGAGGATATAGAAATTGAAACTCCGGCGGAAGAAGAATCGAGGACATTTTTAGTGAGTGAGAGAGAGAGAGAGTCGTATGATTGGAATTTGTTTTTACCCCAATAGTATTCAACGCTGTCAATTTTTTTTTTTTTTTTTTTTTTTTTTTTGGG
>MKEJ01040057.1:0-13211 GCA_001753735.1 Embelia ribes
ATGTTTAATTTACATCGTGATACTACTTCATTACAGTATAATATTGTTGTACAGTACCTCTACAGTAGTATTATAGTGTTGCGAAAAATTGGGGCCTTATAGTATTTCTTCTCTTATGATTGTATGTACAAAACTATACCTCGAGTGTTGAAGCTCTCCATTGTTGCCAATGCTCCATACTTTCTAGGTTTTCGTCGGCCTTCTTCTATAATTTCCAACAGTTCTCATCTTCTTGTTAAGCGTTGATCACTTTCTCATGTAGTGTGAGTGGCAACCACATGGAACAGATAATTGCACTCCCTTTATCTTCGACTATATCTAATTAAAATTCTCCCGTCACACAAAATATTTCCCACTCATTAGAGGCCAAATAGGCTATTGCACACCTAGTTTCCGGACTTAAAGCGTTCACTACCATATTTGCCTTACTAGAGTGATATTGTAAAATGAAATCATATTGTTACAGATACTCCATCCACCTTCATTGTCGTAGATTCAAGTCATATTGTGTAAATATATATTTCAAAATCTTGTGATCAGAAAAGACCTCAAACTATTCATCATATAGATAATATCACCAAATCTTCAGAGTGAAAACTACCATTGCCAGCTCCAGTAATGGGTAGGGTAGTTTTGTTCATGGTTCTTCAATTTACGGGATGCATACACAACAACCCATTTGGTTTGCATCAAAATGTCTCCTAGTCTTTCTTGGGATGCATCATAATACACAATATATCCCTTGCTACGCCCAGGGAATATAAGAATCGGGGCCTCGGTCAGTCGCTTCTTTAACTCTTTAAAAGAACTCTCACATCTTTCATTCCATTCCGTTCAAATTTAGCTCCCTTGCACGTAAGACGAGTTAGAGGGGCTGCTAGATGAGAAAAATCCTAAACAAAATGACAATAGTAGTCAGCCAGGCCAACAAAACTTCGTATTTCAAATATACTCTTGGGCCTCTCCCATCCTGACATCGCTTCAATCTTATCTTCATCCATATATACATTTTCCATCAAAATGACATGCCCTAAAAGCTTTACTTTAGACAGCTAGAACTCAAACTTTGAAAACTTCATGTAGAGTTGATGCTTAAGGAGGGTCGATAGTACTATTTGTAAGTACTCCTAATATACTTCTTTTGATGGTAAGTACACGAGAATATCATTAATGAACACAATCATGAACTTATCAAGATAGGCTCGGAAAACTCTATTAATCAAATCTATAAATACCACCAGGGTGTTCGTCAATCTAAAGGGCATTACCAAAACTCATAATGACCATATCATGTCCAAAATGCCATTTTACGAATGTCCTCTTCTTTTTTACACAATTGGTGGTATTTGGCTTGTAAGTTGACCTTTAAGAAACATCTGAAGCCTCTCAATTGGTACAACAAATTATCAATTCTAGGAAGTAGATGCTTGTTCTTGATCATTACTCAGTTCAACTTTCGGTAATCGATGTTCATCTTTCTTTTGAACGAATAAAGCCAGAGCACCCAAAGGTGACACACTTGGCCGCATAAATTATTTTCTCTCCAGGTCCTCAAATTGAATTTTTAACTTTCTTAACTCCATAGAAGCCATATGGTAAGGAGCAATAGAGATAGGTGTAATCCCTACAACAATGTCAATAGAAAACTTAATTTTACGAAGGGGCGGAAGCCTACACTGATCATCAGGAAAAATATTAGGAAATTTAGAAATGACTAGAGGAAATTCATAAAAAGACATATCAGTCTCAGATGTAGAAATGTTGGTGAGCAGATTACCAAAATTGTCTCTTACTCGCCGCCTTAGAAGATTTGGGGATTTGTGTTCCCCCATAAAATAAACATGCAAGCCCGAATGGTCGATAAGTTTACTCACTTACGGTCACAGTTAATGATGGCCTGGTTACATGCTAATCGGTTCATCTCTAGAATAATGTAAAACCCATGCATATCTAACAATACCAAGTCATATAAAAAGGTGTGATCCCTAATCACCTCCTTGCAATCACAACAATTCAAACTCGGCATGACATCAATGCTAAGAGGGGTTTCTACATACAGTGTTTTATACAATGAAGTGGGTTCCAATCCCAAGGAGTTTGCAAAATAGGTAGATATAAAAGAATGAGAAATGTCGACATCAAAGAGAATAACAACCCAAAAGGACATAAAGGGTAAAGTACTTTGAAGTTCAAAGGGTTCTCCCAACTCCAGTATAGCTTAAATTATAGAATACACATGTGCTGGGGGAGGCAGTTAAGCTGAGGCCACAATTGCTCGATTTCTACTCCAAAAGTTTCCATGAGAACCTCTATTCCTGGTTGAGGGATGAGATTAATTAGACAGCACCAAGGATGGCGTCGAGAGTTGGGTTAGCTGAGTATTGAAAGATTGTTTCGGGTTCTGGGCAACCGTGTTTAGATAAACTAAGTGTGTATACCCCCAATTCTAACAAGCTCAACACTAAATTTGGAGGTAGTTCTTGATTCTATGACTTGTATCTCTACACTTAAAACATTCGTTTGAGTTATCCATAGCCCTAGAACCAGTGGGGGCAAATGTTGTGCTCCTCGTCAGGTTTTGCTGTGAGCTTTGAGCATAGGCCTCTTGAGGCCTTTTTCAATCATTTGGTTTTGACTTGACTCCTTTTGAGTCTAAC
Organism: Embelia ribes; assembly: GCA_001753735.1. Lineage (NCBI taxonomy): Eukaryota > Viridiplantae > Streptophyta > Magnoliopsida > Ericales > Primulaceae > Embelia > Embelia ribes. Next base: position 2,658 of record MKEJ01040057.1, read on the forward strand.
TCTGACTATGTTCTCGTCTGTGCCTACTTCTACCATGCCGTCCTCCATTTCTTACTTCACAAGTAGAATTTGATCTACTTCTTCCCTATCCTACCATCCTAGCTACTCTAGCCTCACGAATATATCTAGCTATAACTTTCACTACTTCCAATCGTATGGCCATCTCAATATTTCCTCCTGTGTATTACACCAATTTAGCGCTAACACCATCTGAATAGATAGACGTAACCCTAACTCAAACTTCCTAAGTTTTTTTGTCGATACCATTTTCGATGCGAATTGCGAATAGGTTTCGAACTTGTGAGCACATTATTCCACCATTATTTTCCCTTAAATCAACTCTACATACTCTCATTGTTTTCCTTCCCTTATGGTATGGCAAATTATTTCCTGAGGAATACTTCCTCGAAGTCACTCTACGTCAGGTTTCGTACATTTGGGATCATCTCCTGACTTATCCAACTCGTCTACTTCATCATTCAAGTAGAAAGGGGTTGTAATCACCATTACAAAATTGTCTTCGATGCCCAACATTTTCAACCGCTTTTCCATCTCTTCTATCAAATCCGCTCTGCCACAAATAGCTGGAGTGTCTGGCCTTCCTAAGTTTCAATGGGCCTTTTTTATTAGGGCCTATTTGTTAGTTGAGCTGCTCCCAGCTTGAGTCCCCATTGCGTCCACAATTGTTTGTGCCATTTGCTACATGGCTGCCTTGAGTATTTGGGACAATTTCTCGGTATTTGGATTCGCAAGTATGGTTGGAACTTCATTTTACAGTGGGGGAACCCCTACATTAATATGTTCATCATCTGAATATTCACTTTGTTCTTCTGAATGTGAATACATTTCATCATCTTTCAAAGTATCTTGCTGCTATAGTAAGTCAAAAATAGATCGAATGCAGAAATTTACTATCGGCAATACATTATCCTGGGGAAGTCTCTCTCTTGGGAAACTAGGCTGAGGGGGAATTATTACGTCTGTCTTCATGCTCCATAACTATATTTAAAAACATAAAATAGATACTTCAAACACCTAAAATGTTCTTCTCTATAGCCATGCTTTCATTTTTACTTATAGTGAATTGTTCATCCATATTTACATCATCACATATACATACGCATCCTAGTCACACAAATACACATAGCACAACAACTCCAGCAATCAAGTGGTCCGCTTCCATCAACAGTTCTACCCCCATCGCAGAATAACAAGGCTTCCCCTTTCATTCTGTTATGGATTTAGAAATCGACTTGGCTTGCCACCCAAAGGCTGCTCATAATAATTCACAAAATAACTATTCATATCGTCACTTTATACGTCATATTTATATGCCAATTTCTTATTACATCTTAGCTTATGCAACATGCTTAGGGTGCTAAGGTGCTTCCATAAATATCACTAACGCTTCATATACAACTTATCTTCATATCGCCATACTCGACTCACATATGTGTATGCACCTACCTAGCTTAACCAAATTTGCATAACCCAGTTAGCTCTGATACCATCCTATTACGACCCTGAGATTCGAAAATTCCGAACATGTTATGTTTGAGAAAACATTATTATATTTTTCATAAGGCCGCAACCAAAATCTACCTACTATGCCAACTCTTAACAATACATGATATGATGAACACTTGAACTATGACAATTTATATTACAACTTCATAATTTTACAAAATAAGAGCCTTGAATCAGATATATTGTTTGATAAAATAGCTCGTTCAGTTACAAAATAGATGCTTGAAAACATAATTATATTACCAACAAAATTTTGATCCATTTTAATCTCTGAGATGGAGAGCCATCCAATCCGCCACTTCGCCAGTTCTGCCACATGCTTGATATATCTTTTCCTTTATGTGCCAGATTATGAACAACAAGCAGACGAAATTAATTTAAAAATAGTATTCCTTATGTTAATTATAGTATAAAAATAGAACATCACATATATCGCCACATTGCCACAGTAGTCACATAATGCCACATTCATAAAAAGCATTCATAGATCTTATCAACATCACATATTTACTCGATACATATCCAGAGTGTAATATTTGTTGGGGAAATATTTCACGACAACTCGAGAACAAGTACCCCAAGACTTTATGCATAAAGATTTTAGTAGGTGCTCTTCCATACCTCTGGCCTCGCGTGAGACCAAAAATGATACTTTAAACAAGGGTTTGTCCCCCAATTCGGTATTGTATGCCAAATGCATAATTTTTTAAAACTGGCCCGCCATGGCCCGTTTAATTTCACAAAAGTGCCATATATTTTTCAAAATACCACATTTTTTCAAAATGCCAACTCGTATTTCCTGACAAATGTTAGTGACATGCATATACATACATCTTTTCGCCACATATATTTCTTCACATATCATTTCATTCCTACGCATCTTTTACGCCACATATATAATAATTTTTCCATTTCTTACGTCAAATATATTTCTTTTCATATCATCTTACTATTGCACACTTAACACGACATTTTGCTCACATCACATCATATGCCACACCAATTTGCATCCAAATACACATATATATTATACAATAATTATCATAGGGCCTACTACTTATAGCTAACCATACCTAGTCACCTTATCATAGTTTTACAAGTTTTAATTTACTTTTTTGTCACACAGCATGATGTTTAGGAAAGGGATCATTACAATTCTCGTCCTCAAGTCTAAAAAGGGGATCTACCTCTGAAATACAATACATACAACTAAAATTTTAAACTACCCGACTGTATCAGTTGACTGATTTGGTCATATCAATCGAGTGATTTGGTCTGGTGTTTAAAAAATAGTTTGTTTCTTCGCTCAAACCGGTTTCAAATCTTGATTTATAACTTACAAAAGAGTTTATAAAACTTATATGCCACATGCATGGCCAAATTTCTCAAAGAAAGTGGGGTTTTGTCAAGTACATACTTCATTCTCACTATATAACTGAAAAAAATCGGTTTTGAGCATGTTTAATACTTGAAAACCATATTTATTTCAAAATTTTAGAGGTAAACCCAGGGAGTTAGAGGAATCTTACCTTACTACCCGTCACAAATGTGGAAATGCTGGACTATGAGGCTCGAAAAGAATATGTCACTCTTATTTTTCATGAACCTAAGTGTTTTCTCTCTAGTCACCACACTCTCTCTATATATATGCTAACATGGAAGTGAGCGTGGAATTGAACTCTGGATGATTATGGGTGTTTACACACAGTTTAAGTGTGAAAATGTGTGCCACATGGGTGCAGTGAGTTGCTATTTAAAATCTGTATTCTCAGGAATCAGACGACTTATTCCTTCTAATCAGTCGACTGATTGAAGGAAAAACTGAAAAATATTATTTTTAAAATTTTAGGGTGTTACATAACTTAATTGCTCATATTCATCATTTGTGCTCTTAAATACGTTATTCCCATCGACATCACTAGGATGATGTTCTATTACATCGAGGAGTGCACTAGACTTAAAGATAAGAAGTTTCCATACACGATGGCTTTTACAAAAATTTTCTAATACTATAATATCTTACTTACAGAACCCTCATATGACTCGAGCAAACTCCTTGACAAAAACATGTTAAGCCAAATGAAGGTCATGTATAACAACAAAAAATGGATTTAGCATAAGTTTTGAGTGACTCGACATGGCCATCGCGGCTCTTCCTCATTTCTTATTTGCTCCTATATCCCTACTGATCGTACTTCTTTCAAAGCACCGATTCCTCCTATCGAGATGATGGACATGGATTTGCCTTCTCCTACTGCATTTACATGCACTCCAAAGAATGGTGTCTTGGAATGGTTCAAGAAGATTGGGAGAATGCTTGTTGGTGACTGCAAGAAGGCGAAGCGCAACATGTTTGAGCTCAAGGCTCAAAATTGACATCTTGAGGCAAATATGGACTATTTCTATGCTCATTGCAGCACCAACTGCTACTTAGAGGGTTTGTTGTTTGCCAAAGTTGTACCGGAGTAGTTCATTGATAGTTCAAAGAGGAAGAGGAGGTCTCAGATTAGGCCTTTTGATGATGACAAATGGGGAGAAAGAAAGCACTGGTGAGCCGCATCAATTGAAGACCTTTGTTGTCATATCTTATGTTTACTTATGTTTCCTGCTAGTTTTATTCAAGTTGGACAATGCTTTTGTTGGCTTATGGTTTTATTTTTGTCGGTTGATGTTCTGTGTTAATGTTTAGTTTTTATCATCATTGGATGATATTTATATGTGGTGTTTGGTTATGTGCTAGAGTAGTGTTTAGTTGGATGCTATGTTATCGTTTACTTTGGGATATGTTTATGGTTACGACATTGCAATATGGTTGTGATTATGTGTTTCATGTATCTTATGGTTCATGGCTATGAGTTCTGTATGTCTGTGATGTGAAGATTACGATTTTTCGTACGTAATCATATATTCATTAATTCAGGCATAGCTAGAACATAACTTGATTAATGTCTCAAATACTTAATACCACTGTATCATTAGCAAGTAATTTTAATACATTGTTATACACACTCATAAGCATTCTCGCTATTACTAAAACAAAAGGGAAATAATTTTAACTTGGTAATTTTTAAAGAAAACCAATTCAACCCTCCCCCTCTCTTAATTTATCATATTGGATTAAAATGGTTAAATTGGAATTAGACTAAAAGTATAGGCAGTAAATGGAAATAAGTAAAAAGATAGAAGACAAATTGAAACAATATAACAATATTAAAAGATAGGTGACAATTAAAACAAATAAAAGGATAAGGGACAAATCGAAACAATCCCCAAAGGATAAGTGCCGAAATGAACTTTACCCTAAGTAAAGCATATAGTTCATTTTGTTACAGGATAATTTTACTATTGGATCATGTTAATATTGTGCTTTTTAAAGTGTTTGAGGACACAATTCAGTTGTTAAAGACTAATAAACCAAATTGAGCCTAACAAGCTAACCAAACAAGGTGGACTCACCTCATTTGGCCAGACAAGCCAAGTGGAGCCGGAGCCAGAGCCAGAGCCGGAGCTTTGCAAATACCACGAGCCCGAGCCAAGCCTAAGTGAACACTCTGAACAAAATAGCCGAGTGTGAACAATCCAAGACTAGGCTTAGTTGCGTACCTGTCAATCATCAATTCAATTATTTGTTAAGTTAAATGAAAAAGATTGTCAATCATCAATTCAATTATTTGTTAAGTTAAATGAAAAAGATTTCTAACATAGTAATGATATGCATAATAACCAACGCGAACAAGAATTTTGTTAACATTAGTACAGTGAATTCTTGTACGTTGATAACCTTCTTGAATATGAGAAGTATAACACAAGAACAAAAGTTGGGTATAAATACCTTGATTATCAGTGCACGTTCAAAGTTCAAGCAAATGTTATGGACTTATTATGGTTTGTTATAACTTTAATTGTACTTTATATTAAGTTGCGTAGTAAATTTTGTAAAACATTTAGAGAAGCAAATTATAATAAAAAAATTACTTATAACAATATTAAGTTTTATAAGGATGGGTAGTTTTTGTAACACATTTCATAAGTACCAAATTTTTTGTGCTTTAGTCATGCCCCTTAAATTAAATATAGAATCAATTCATATGATCTAACAATCAAGTGAAGGAATATTTCCATACAATTTTAGTACAATGTTTGCATATATTTTTTAATACGCATATTATTACTCTTTTCAATATTTATGAGCGGATCCGAAAAAACAAAGTTCAAGCAATGGAGAAAAAAAAGTAAGTTGGAAGGTCAATGTTGTAAAACCATTAAGCCGAGACTGGTTTGACAGAACTCACTTTCTCAATAGTAGGTTATGGTGTATGGGTACAATTCCCCTTCCTTATTTGTCATCGTATCAAATGGACCAAAAAATTATTTGTGAGTTATTTTTTAATCCATTAGCTCCAGTATTCTAGATTTATTGTCACTTTTCTTGAATCACTTAGAATCGGACTTCTGTTCTCACTTCTCGCTATATCAATCCTATGATATCATTCAGACTACAATAAGTGTCACTCTTCAAGATAAAATGGCCTCACCATATTCTAACAGCTGTAACAATTGAATTCCCAGTTACTTAAATGATTGGTTTGAGATGCAAGCTATTGGTCCTATTGGTTCCAGTCACAAAGCAGTCTGGATATGGTTATATAGTAGTGTTTATTCTTGATGAAAAGTTCTTGTAAGAACTCTAATAAATATATACTCAATCTAGATTTTGGATGTAGTTCATCATTTTGGCAAAGCTGGAGTTTGGTGTGGCTCCGACATGGAGATTAATGTGTAAAATCACACATCAATTCAGTGTATACCATTGAGTTGATTATCAATGGGACTTGGAATATTTTTCTATCACATGCAGCTAGGAAAGACATCTTTGATTGCCAACTTATGCTCGTACAACAAGAATGCCCATTTTACTAATAAGAGAAGACGATATTTTAGGCGAATTAGTCAAATGAGTTCCCCTGTTTAACTCCTTGCATCCTTCCCCAAACATAAAAAATGACAGTAATCTCTTTATTATATGTATTTTAAGTGTCAACTCTCCCCAATTTGTTCACTAGCTTTTATTTGCAGTAAATAAAAGTATTACCTAAATGCAGATATTTGTGTCTTGATTTAAAACAAGTTCCATTCAATTTATTTGTATTCCATCAGCTAGTTCTATTTAATTCGAAGTAGGAACAAAAATCGTGGTCGCCTAATTGTGTATACTAGATGGGATATAACATAATTGTTGGGAAGTAAACACATAGATAACCTTGTCGAGTAATACACAATGGAACAATCAATCTCGATAAGATCTTTCTCGTATTCTGTGTAAATCTGGTGAAATAGCGTAAATAATAACTAGAAGAAAATAATAAAAAAAATACAACCATAACATAACGATATAACGTGGAAAAACACTTCCAAACGAAGAGTAAAAAAACTCACAGGGCAATACACATACATAAATTAATCCACTAAATAATAGAAAAAATATAATTAAAATCACTTCGTGTATAACACGAGAGATAACAATCTCAAATAGACACAAGAGCAAAACCACAAAAATAAAACAGTAAAAAATACTTAAATAAAAATATTGATATCCAACGGAGAATTTCAAAAGCAACTACTAATTTTCCAATCACCAATTATTTCTATGATCGATTCCCAAGAAAAAAAAATTTCACCAAACTCTAACTCTAAAAATCTCCAAAATATAGTGATATATTTTAATGTAATTGATTACACAAAACAACACCAAAACCAAGCTACCAGCCGCTGCTGCATGTGTGGAGTTGCTAAAAAGCAAACAAATAGGTAGGGGTAGGCAAAACCGAATGGGAACCGGTTTTCAAACCGAACTGAAACCGTTCAGTTTTGGTTTTGGGTTAACGGTTCGGTTCGGTTTATAAGTTTTAGGTTTGTTCGGTTTTTCGGTTCGGTTTCGGTTCGGTTTGTACTAGTATTCGGTTCGGGTCGGTTCAAGAAAAAATAGTCCAGTTTGTTCGGTTCAATGCTAATTGGTTCAGTTAGGAACCGATTAAACCGGTTGAACACCCCGGATGGGCATTGATTCGGTGAACCGACTTACCGAACCGAACCAAATCCGGTGATTCAGTTCTAAAATTCTAAAAACGGTTCGGTTTTTACAATTAAATATTTTTGGTTTGTTCGGTTTTCGGTTCGGTTTGTACTAGTATTCGGTTCGGTTTCGGTTCAAGAAAAAATAGTCCGATTTGTTCAGTTCAATGCTAACCGGTTTGGTTTCGGTTCAGTTAAACCGATTGAACACCCCTACAAATAGGAACTCTATTATTATTCATAAAGTTTCACAAAATTTACACAATTAGTCCCTAGAATATTGAAAGTTTTCTTTTTTTTTTTTCAAATAAGGACGCAAACTCCAAATTTGGATTCACGAGTCCTTATACTTGGATATACATCCAACAAATCTCCCCCTGCCGACAAGTAGGCGAGAAATGTGTCAATTATGACACTAAACAAATCGCAAAAATTGGTTATTTTATCCTTGAGTTACAACAATTCACAATTCCAAAAGTTGGTTGTTTTATCCTCGAGCTCCAACAACTCACAAATCCAAAAGTTGGTTATTTTTCTCACGAGCTCTAACAATTCAGAAATCCAAAAGTTGATTATTTTTCCCATGAGATCCAACAACTCGGATCACAATTAGTCTTTTATTCCCGAGATCCAATCAACTAGCAATATTACTTTTTCTCATACAAGCACCAACAAACTTGGCAATTGGTTTTCTCCCACCGAGCTCCAATAACTCGCAATCTTAATATTCTTTAACCTAGCACCAATAACTCACAAACGTTGGTTTTTGTCATCAAGCACCAACAACTTGGGAAGTTGGTTTTCATCAAACGAGTACCAACAACTTGTTTAGTTGCTCCCAAAATACTAACAAGGCAGCCTCACATAAGCGAACGTGTAACACCCATCAACCATCCTATGAGGCAACGACATCTTCAAGCCTCTAGCAAATAAGGAACCAATAATATCCTTACAAGGCAATCTCTTGCACGTCCCAATCTTCATTTGTTCTACCGAAGAAACACTTGGTCCAATCTTCATTCGTTCTACCGAAGAAACACTTGGTCCAATAGCCAATGAAGAATCAGCAAGCGAACTCAAATCATTCTAACTACAAATAACGTTCTTAGCAGGCTCATTAACAAATCTCAAAATAACCCCTTAAATTTTTGAATAATCCTCGATGAATTGCATCCGATCACTAACACCATCATCATGTGATCCTACATCCATCACCAAACCCAAGTGCACGGAGACTAACACACTTACAACCTCCATGGGTCTAAATAAAACCTTTCTCGCCATAGTACCAAGGCTACGAGGAATCTTAACATGACCACTATTAACCACAAAACTATCCATCCCTACTACAAAAAGGTTAGAGTGTCTATAACTACAAGCAACCACCATCGAACCCTTGGTGAGTTTCTAACTCTCCCCCAAGAACGTGTTGCAATAGCCATCAATGGCTAAACAACCTATGAAAAGAATGTTGAAGTCAATGTCGGGAATATACTTCACATTCATCAAGACTAACCTAGTGCTATTGTTGCTCCATAAATTAGCATCGCCTATACCCACAACCTTGGATAGACTACCACTATCCATATAAACATAATCCAGTCACAGGGTCTATAAGAAGAAAATGCCTTACGTCATGGAGAAGTATGAGTAGACGCACTACTATATACCACCCAACATGAATCATCACATAATTTTCCCACTATCAGATCATTACGAACAACCAAGAAGCCATTATCAACAATACTCACATCCTTACTCTTCTTGTTGTCAACCTTCTCCTTTTTGTTAAACTTATGACAATTCGATTTTATGTGTCCCTTTTCATAATTCTGACTTCTCCTTCTAGATTTAGCGATAAGAACATCTAGCGTACGAAAAAGAGGTATGATCTTCTTTTTCATCTCCTCACCCATCACAGACGTGTTTTTCATCACCATGGTGATCTTTCCATCATGTGCAAAATTGGACAACGTAATCCTCAAAGTTTCAAACAAACTTGGCAGTGTCCAGAAAAAGCACAATGCTTGCAACTCATCATCGAGCTTCACCCCAATGTTACTCAATTGCATGGTCAAACTTGGAAATTCCCTAAGTGCTCAGTTATAGGCTTACCTTCTTCATAACCCGAGTATATCATCTCGCCAATAACATACATCTTCTTATTGCCTGTCTTCTTAGCATACAAATCCTCTAATTTTTTTCTGAAGTGCCTTCGGATCAGTTTTATATATCACATGATTCAAAACATTATTATAAACCCATCGGCTAATAAACCCACAAGCCTTTCTATGAAGAATTTGTCATTCCTCCTCGGTTTTTTCTTCAGGCTTTTCTTTCAAAAATACTATCGAGTACAAATCTTTCACATATAAAAGGTGTTTCATCTTACCCTTCCAAACATGTTAATTTGAACTATTTAAACATATCATCCCAACTGTGTTGATATCGTTCATCTTGCCAACAAAACAGAAGACCGAAAACTAAAATATTATACCACTTATTAGAGTCAAACAAACAAAGAGATCTTATCCCAGGACCGATACCATTTATTGGTATCAAATACACAAATAGCTCTATCCCAGCTCTGATATTACTTGTTGAGAGTTTAAACTACACTTTGAGTATCAAGGAACCCACTTCTTTAAATCACTTTTTTATGCAACATTTATTATTGCTCAGATGGTTAGAAATTTAGAATATCGTGCTAATAAGTTGTTCAAGATCAGTTCGTCTATGTTTGATCTCAAATGTGATAACATTGTCCCTACATACAGAAATACTATATTGAAGCAAGCGTATGTACGTATAGTTTCAGATAGTAGCTCCCTTGCATCGTAGATTTTCATACACACGGGATTGATGTATGGCACATATACAATTCTACTCGTGTATGTAAATTTGTACACCGGCGTTACATGTAAACTAATTTCATATTTTTGACTTTTAACCTAC
>MKEJ01040073.1:0-12573 GCA_001753735.1 Embelia ribes
TCTTGTTTACTGCATGTTCCTCATTGCTAGCAGGGGCTTTTGAAGGCGGCTGATGACTAACCCCAACACCAGCACTTCCTTCTGCTTCACTTGCCTGAGAAGGCGCTACCCTATTTTGTTCATATAGTTCCAACATTTGATTGCTAACCTCTGCGAAGCACGATAACGGAGTCAAACATTGCACCCAAAAACTAATATCCAGATACATATAACCAATTAAATTATGGTTCATGTGTGTCCAAGTACATTAGCTGCAACATTATATGAACAATTTCGTAGCACTTAAATACACTAAAATCAAAGATAATTGGCTCATTAGCTTAGAAGGGTAGCAATTAACAAGCATCAAAGGAGATAGAGCAATTAACAAGCATCAAAGGAGATAGAGCAATTAACAAGCATCAAAGGAGATAGAGAAATAAACGAATGACAATCAATTATTGGTAATAGGTCACTAACAGAACTTCAATATACAAGCTTTCACCTTCAATGGATACTATATATTTATCTCAATGCGAGAATGTTTCATGAACCACGACACTTGGTAAAGGACATTACTCACCCAACTAGTACAAACATGCCAACTACAAGTGATACTACGTAGTGATAACCTATAAATGCATATCCTTACAAGATGCCATGTCCAATTCGCAACGTACATCAAGACAAGGAAAATAGGAAAGTGAAAAGGAAATGGAGATGACTATTAACTGTAAAAACTTCAACATGCCACAAAATAGGTGAAAGAATAATTGATGCAATGATCATTTCAAGAATGTAAAAGAATAATAAAAAAAATCTCGAACTAGAGGAAGACAACCCATAATTTAAAAAGTGAAAAAAGGGTCCACATCAGCCCATATGATAAGAGATTTGGGGCAAAATCCAGAAGGTGATATTTTACCCAACCATATATGGACAATCCAGTACAGAATGCTTTGCAGGCCTGGAAGGGTCTGATGTGCGCAACCTTACCCTTGTCTAGAGAGGTTGTTTCCAAAGGGACGAACCCATGCCCCACAAATCGCAATAGAGGCGTGCATGATGTTAACTTATAGAAATTCAAATTAAAGCCTTAAACACCACCAATGTATATATATACATATATCATGAGGGGTAGAACATAGAGCAGCTAAGATACCAAGATACCATGTAAACATCAAGACATCTCCACCGTATTTTACCTAACTAAAAAAAGAAAATTCAATATTTCCCACTTTTTTCAACAAATAGGAATACATGATGTAAAAGTAATATGAAACAAACATATGTACAACTTTTTCAAGAGAAAGCAAGCAACTGACCCTCCAACTGGCGCGGTGTGACGTCAAATTCCTGCCACCAAACCTTGTCACCATCAGATGGGAGCTTCACTTTGAGGAACTTGGCAGCAAGGAAAATAGCACCAGCTGCTATGTGATGTGGCTTAAATTGCAAGCACAGAGATGTCCTAAGCCTGCACGCCACTGCTTTTCCATGTCAAAAAATGACAAGGACCATTGTTGGGCATTATATAAAAAAGAATACAAGGGCTATCATACCCATCATTGACAAAGTTCCAGGCAACCTGTGCAAGGGTATTTTGAGCAACCTTGAACTTTTTTATTGCCTCAACAAGCGGTTTATAGGGATGCAGCAAGTTGAGATCAAAATAGAGAGTGGCAAGTACAAGCCTCTCCGCCAACAATATCAATTCTTTCTGCTGTTCATAAACCTCCTGCATTAGAGAAATGTAAACAGAAATTACCTGGCTTGCCAAGATTTCATTAGGTGTGATGTCAAAAACAATTGATAAACGTTTTTGAAAGCAATTTGTGTAGGGTCGGGGAACAAGGTTTGTCCATGCTAGACAGTAAATACAATTGTAAAGTTTTCACGTACTCACGGAAGGGAATGCATAAAATTAAGCTATTGCATGAAAAAATGGCAAAATAGCTCGTGTGAAACAGACATGCAATATATCCCGTCAAACGAATAGATGAGCAGCACATGCACAGAAGCAACAAAATGCCACCTTCTGCTTGATCCTTTGAACTGCAGCAGGGTCCTTTTTGTAAATAATTTCATAAGAAACAATTATGACATCCTTCAGCGGCCGAGGACTTTCTTCAACCTTCCCCGCCAGAAACATACAGACCGTTGCAATTGTCTGAAAGAAAGTTAAGCAAAAGTCAAATAATATGATTAATCATCTGATAGAGGCCAGATCTTAATTTTTCTAGGTCATCAATGCCCTTCCTACTAAGATTACATCTACTAAGAGACAACTATTCCCCAATTCAACAAACACCATATTCTTATAGGATATGATTACCGGCAACAAATATATATATCCCCCAATGCACAAATCTCTCGCATTGATAGGGTCTTAGAAGGATATGACATACACAGCCTTACCCCTACTTCTAGGGTACTAACCCGTGAACCTCAGATAGCAATTAAGGCGTGCATAGCTTTAACCTATAAAAATTTAGAAGTTAGGGCTTAGACACTGCTAATATCAATATCAAGAGAGGCTGAACATAGAACAACTATGATCTTCAGATGGCATGCAAACAACAAGCCAACTACTAGTATAAACCACCAAGGAGCACAAACTGAAGGCAATTGATAAGAGTCAACTGAATGTTTATTTCAAATGTCATAGCAACAATGGGAGAAGCTTGTAGTTCCCAAGTCTTTGGTCAATGTCCACAGCATAACATTCTAAAAGTATATGAAAAGGCACGGTACAATCATTACAAAATATTTTTGGTGGTCATGCCTCTTGTAACCTGTTCGTGCAAAGTGACAAGTACAAATCTAGAATGCAATTATCGTTTTCTTTTCTCCTACCTGAAAGCACAACATACAAAAACCTTTTCTCCAAGCAGGAAAATTACTTCAAGCATGCCTGAAGTGTTTAACATATACACCCCCTGAGGTAATGAAAATCACATTTCTTATTCATTGCATCTACCTCTCAGATTCCAGCTCAACGTTCACTCCTTTAGTCAAATACAAATTTTAGCTGTTAATCATACCAAAAATTCCAAGCTTATCCTTAGCATATGCAAATGATTACCAGTTATTCAAGCCAAACATCCATGCTTACCCTTAGCCTTGATATTTCCACAAGACAAATGTGCTCCTACAATCATGGCTTACATCTCATCTTGCTACAAGTCCCTCCCATCTCCCAAACACCTGAACTCAGTACCGAAAGTGGCCTTCTACAAATTACCATAAATGTCTTCTAAGGGTTCTTCTTGGAATCATAAAATAATCGTTATCAATATATTTTGAACACCTGAACCCAGTACTGCAAGTGGCCTTCTACAAATTACGATAAACGTCTTCTAAGGGTTCTTCTCGAAATCTTAAAATCATCATTATCAGTATATTTTCAGTATAACACCTGAACTCAACAATAAAATGGCTACCACAAATTGCTGCCACATAACCATTTATGTTTTCTAAGGGTTGTTCCTGGAAATCCTAAAATCACCGTTATCAGCAAATTTTCAGTTACTACATGACAATGACAATATGACACAACCCAAATAGCGGCAGACAAGGCTCAGTTGACTTGATATGTCGGAAATGCTATATTTCAATTAGGTAAACTCACAACACCATACAGAGCTGGAATGGCTCAACCAGCAGATAACATACGATATATTCCAGTCACGAACGATACCAATTGCTATGCACAAATTAGTAACTCACCCTCCGATCATTCTTGGCATGGGATTGACGGAGAAAGAAACGGTGGCAAAAAATTATTGAAGTAGCAATTGTCACCTGAGGTCTGCAAAATTGAAAACATCTCTTGTCATGTGTTTAGCATGAATGCAATTTCCATATTCTAATGGCATGCATGACAAGGACATGAAAATGCACAAGCTCTGCCACGAAAATCTTAAATGACAGATAATGCCGTTGTCTTAAGTGCTGAAAAGACGTGTAATTATGAAATTAGAATTAGTTAAATGCATATTAAAAAAAGGGGAACGAAAAAGAAATTATCGCAAGCATGAACCAGCATCACTTCCAACAATGATGTTGCCACAAGCTTCGTAGCACCTTCATTGTTATGTTGTATTAAGTTTAAGAGTCAGCACTTACATTCATTTACATCCAAATGCAGTCAATAAACTGTTGGTAATGAAGAAAAGGTGTCAACCAATTAGAAATAGCAAGAGGAAAGTGGTGAAAGACACATAAAGTGAACCAGTCAGAAGTGCAATTCTCTCAGAGGTTTAAGAGTTGCTACAATATGTAAACACAGTAGATATCTGACAAGGTTAACCCCAAGGGATAACCTGTAAGCATCTACATACTGGAAAACTAAGTAGCAATTATCAATAGCTTAGATTTCCAATCAAACGAATAGGCTCAAAGTTACATGAGAATGCCATTAAATCACCTTAGAACACTGAACTGCCAAGTGTCAAAAGGAAGGGTCTAGAATCACACAACGTGTTCCACGAGAATGCGGATATAACTGAAAGGAAGTTAATTGTAAACTAAACTGGTTAAAACTAATCACATCATATGGTGAGAGAATGAAGAGAATCAGATGAATGGATTGATATATTGATATTTTTATCCCTAGGCCCCAGTATATAGATTAAGGGTAATTGAATTGTCATATTTTTTTATTTCTTTTGTCCTTTCTGTACTAAAATTTTGTAAAGTTTTCTTCTCTCCTCTAAGGTGGTTCTACGAGTAATATACCCTTAAATTATAATGAAAAAAAAAAACAAAAAATGGGTTTGCCACTAATATTAATTCCCCTCCAATAGAAAACTACTTTTGGTAGGATCCATTGGACTGTATAATTTATATTGGCAACTTCTCATGCACTTGTAATACTAGACTCTCATTCAATGCAATTACAAGACAACGCTCACATAAAACTTCAAATAACGCAAGCATTAGCAACCAGAAGTAGACACTGATGTCCACAAATATGCATATATACCATTTGGATAGCAAAAATAGCATCAATCACGTACAGGTATAAACTTGAGATGAAGATAAATGATAATCCCTAGTGAGCCGAACTTACACTTTCAACCTCATGCCCAAATCTTGCAGAAATGTACAATATGACTTGCGTAGATAAGACTCTTTCTTCAAATCAATTCCATTTCTCCTAGATGGAGAACATTCTTCAATCTCCTTCCTTGACAAAAACCAGCTGGCACTACCTTCTGGCCTTTCCTGAGAAGTTCTGGAAGCCCCACCTTCATTCATCCCATGATGTGAAGGAACACCAGAAAAACGACCAGCCATAATTCTCAAACAGATGCCTCACCAATTAGCATATCACATCAGCATCATATGAGTGCATCCTTCAAGTGGCTAAAATCAATTACAGTAAGAAGTTACAACAGTCACAGTAATAACGAAGTTGGAAACATTTTGAAGTCACATTTCTTTGGCAGAAAAGAAAACCTCTTCCCTTCAAACAATCAAACTTTGTATCTTTCATAAGTAAAGCCCAAAAACCAAATTAAAATCCAAGGTCTTTCCTAAATCAGGCTCCATGATTGTTCTATGACTAACAGTTTTATCGAGGTTAATATCTTCAGTGAAACCCTAATGAAACATGTTTTCAATTTATACATCTACACAATTTCATTGGCCTTGCCCACCCCTAGAAATGCCCCAAAGGTAACACTAGTTCCTTTACTCACTATGAATTCTACAAGTCAAAACCTCTTGATATTACATCTTGTGATAGCACATTGCTACTTAATATTTTATATTTTAGAGTCGATCGAACATGCAACTTGCAACTTAGAGTCTTAAAACTTTTTCAAAATACTTTTCTAATTATTCTAGCACGAAACATGATAACAACCCAACATAAGAAATTACCATCTAATACAGTATATGCAATTTTAAATATGCCAAAGATACAATAAAGGAAATGAAAATGACCATAAAGAGATGGGGAAGAAGGAACAGAGGAAAAACAAAAGAATGGAAAAGCGTAAAACAGATCAATTCAACTAAGTGCAATGGGCTATAAGCAACAACTTTGTTTTGTCATTTAGAAGATAGCTTATTTTTCTCCGTTTTAGATAAGCATCGTCAGTTTACTGTTAAACTAGGGAGGCCTAGGCATTTCAATATACAAGTTTTAACAATGCCTTTGTTGTACAAGTGCTTTGAAGATTTAACCAGCAAATGAAAAGCTTTGTGAGAAAATTATGACACAATGTCTATTTTTAATGAAGTCTAACAATGTAAATTATTATTAAATTAAACTCAAGTTTATTCTCTGCTTGTGTTTCATAGAGATAAATAACAGAACAAGAGGTTTTTCACAAATTACGGCGACTTAACATCTCGTCATCTAAAGGCACTCACATGGGCTTCCATATCTCCAACCTCTGAATTCTTAATCTTTATACTTCAAACTCTAAAAAAGTGGGTAAATTGTAGAGAATGTCAACAACAGATCCCCCTAAACATAAATTGAGATTCACAGTAGTCCCCTAGTTCAAGGGAGCACTGTAATAAACCTCATGATAGGGGATTGAAAAGTTTTAGATACACTGGTGTGAGTTTTGTTGAATTTAATCTCTAAAGTTTAAAGTTGAGATTAATTGAGGATACTGTAGGGAATACCATAAAAATATAACTTATGTTTTAGACCATTCTAAAACCTATAATTTTGTATACTCACGATCCAAAAAGAAGGTGGTAAAAAGTAAAAACGTATAAACTTGAGAGTCCGAGACTAAGCAAACAAGAAGCAAATTTTGGGAATTACAGTAAAATACAGGAAATAAAATCAATAGCCAAACAAAGCCCTAAAATTACCATATAGCAAAGTGAAGGCACATTGATGAAAACCTATGTTTTTAGACCCTTTTCAAACCGATGGTCACATATAATTGTGGTCCAGGTAGAAAATCGGGGAAGTTTTAAAAGACACATACAATTATGAAAACCCATAAACTTCGAGAGTACGAGACTAAGCAGACAACAAACTTAATTTGGAAATAACAACAAAATAAAGGAAATGAAAATTGATAACCAAACAAAGCCCTAAAATAATCACACTGCAAACTGACAAGAGATCGCAATTCAAAGGTGAAACAAGCAAACAATAGCCTATGTTACAGCATCTACTAAGAATTATATGCATAAATACAATCACAAATGCCCCATAAACATGAGAGTCTGAAACTACATAAACCACAAACTTGATTTGAAAATTACAATAAATACAACAAACAAAAATCGAAAACCAAAAAAGCCCTAAATTTATCATATCAAAAACTGAAGAGCATTGAATCAAAAACTCGCAATTCAAAGGAGAAATCGAGCACTAGCCTATATTACAGCCTTTATTAAGAATTATATGCAAGCACATCCAAATACATATCGATACAGTGTTACATCCAAATCAATACCCACAATTCGAGACTCCGAGACTAGGCAAACAAGAAGCTTAAATTGGAAAGTACAACCAAATACAGGAAACAGAAATCAATAACCAAACAAAGTCCTAAAATTACCATATCCCAAACAGAAAGGATATTGGAGCAAGAACTCGCAATTCTAAGGCGAAATGAGCAAGCAACAGCCTATAGTTCAGCCTCTATTTAATAATCATACACAAGCACAGCACAAATACATATAGATACAGTGGAAATTCAAAACATGCATACAATTATGAAAACCCTTAAATTCGAGAGTACGAGACAAAACAAACAAGAAGCATATTTAGAAATTACATAAAATACAGGAAATAAAATCAATATCCGAAAAAAGCCCTAAAATTATCATATTGCAAACCGATGGAACATTGATTCAAGATCTCGCAATTCAAAGGTGAAATAAGAGAACAATCTCCTATAATACAGTCTCAAATTACGAATTTTATACATATAATATATACAAACATGAAAACACATAAATACAAGAGTCTCAGACTACATAACAACCACCTTGAATCGAAAATTTCAATCAATACCAGAAACAAAAATCAATAAACAAAAAAGCCCTAAACTTATCATAACGAAAACTGAAGGGACATTAAATCAAGAACTAGCAATTCAAAGGAGAAACGATTCAGCAATACATTACATTACAGCCTTTATTAAGAATGGTAAACAAGCACAGCCCAAATACATATTGATACACTGTTACATCTAAACAATACGCACAATCATGAAAACCAATAAATTTGAGACTCCCAGACAAGGCAAACAAGAGGCTTAATTTGGAAATTATTACAATAAATACATGAAACAAAAAATCAAAAACGAAACCAAGCCCTAAATTTATCGTTAGGCAAATTGAATGGAAGACTGAATAAAAAAACCCGTAATTGAAACGAGAAACAAGTGAAAAATATCCCATATTACAGCCTGCATTAAAAATTACATATAAGCACAACACAAACACGTATAGATACAGTGTTACATCTAAAGCAATACGCAACTATGAAAATTAATAAGCTAAGGACTAGGCAAACAAGAGGCTTTGGAAATTACAATAAAATATTTAAAATCAAAAACTAACAAAAGCCCTAAAATTACCACAAATTGAATCTAGAACTAGCAATTATAAGAAGAAACAAACCAACAACAGCGTATATTAAAAACTATATACATAAACGGTACACATATATATGGATAAATAGATACAGAGAGAGAAAGAGAAACCTGAGAGAGATTCTGTTGACCTCGATTTCAGACGCTTGTAGTGGGGTTGAAATCGATCGCCCAGCAAACCCTAGCCCCGATCTCTTGTATATGTATAATTAACTGTGTACTAGTGTTTAACGTGGAGGGTAAATTACATTACTGGTGCCCATTGTTTAGATAAAAGTTCAATTGGACCTCATATTTTTAATTAAAACACTGAAGCCCTGAGGTTCCCGGATTTGGAAGAGAGACGGAATTAGGGTTAGTTTGGGAGGACTTTTTGTTGTCTATTTTTGCTTCTTCTTCTTCTTCTTTTTTTTTAAATTATGGCCTATTTGTTAAACTCTATAATATTTATTTTTAATAATTTACTTTTACTTTTTTTAAAGGTAATTTTAGAAGTAATCTCATGGATGTTTTGAAAATTTATTTCTGTTTTTTTTAATTAATTAATATAATAACATTAATTATATTTCTTACATTCTAATTCTCAATACATATCTACCTTTGTTTATTTTCAATAAAAAGTACCATTTTATCAAACATTACATTTTATATAAAAATAACTTTTAAATTTATTTACCAAACATTGAGATTAGATTCGCTTTTAGAATCAATTTTCAAAAACAGTTTTAAGAAGTGAATTTTAAAAAATACTAGCATTCTCAAACTTAGCCTTAGGCGCAATTTTGTTTCTACTTTGTTTTTTTTTTTTTAAGAAATTTTAATCAATGGTTATTAGTAAAATATTAAAGCAACTACTCTTAGAATTTGTTGTTGATTTTGCAAGGATGGTTTTGGAAACAATCAAATGATTGTTTTAAAAGTTGCTTATGTTTTTTTTTACCATTAATTAAAAAACTAACCTCCATTATATTTTACTTATTCCTAATATATACCTACTTTTATCTTTCACAGTAAAAATATCAATTTACTAAACAACACATTACTTATCAAAGTAATTTTTAAGTATTTTTTTACCAAATATTATGATTATATCTATTTTTAAAATTAATTTTGAGAATCAAATTTTGATAATCACCAACATTTATACCTTAGTTGTCTTGATGAGAAAGTGTGGCTATAATTTGTTAATGAAGTAAATTTGTGGCAATAATTTGTTAATGGAGTAAAATTTCTGGAACCATTTTGGGGTCCTTGAAACTTGTCTATAATGTAATATAATTAAACTTTAAAAGCACTACTGCAAAGGTGTTGTATATTCTACAATCTGAAAATATAGCTTTCATTATAATAATATTGCAACTACTTTCCATAATAATTTAAACCAAATGAAAAAGATAAAAATAACGTGTGACAACCAATCTCACATTATTTTATAGTAATTCAATAATAGAGTTTTCTATGCATATTTGTATGCCACCTTTATTCTGCATCGTGTTAAGGGCACTTCAAAAAAGCAATTTAAATTAAAAAAATTTTAAAATACTTTTTATGATATTACATGATATTGTTTTTCCACTAGGCAAAATTAAGATCATGTGAAAAATCTGTTATCTCATGACACTCTATTAAAGGTTGGATAAAAAAAAATCCACAAAAAAAATTTCCTGCCAAAACTTTGAACCATAAATAAATAGAGAAATGATCTATAAGTGTAACATGAATTAGTGAATGGTCTTATTTATGATGTAATCACTTCGTTATTTCAAAGTTTGAGAATATAATTGTGTGACATAACGTAGGTACCTAATCGTTGAACAATGTAAGTTTTTGATAAGTAAATAAACAGTCATTATGTAATATAGCAAAAGAAAATGTTCTATTGCCCTAAATAAAAAACTAAACCCAAAAGAATAAGATACTTTTTTGTAACTAAAAAATAGAAGAGAAAATTAACGGAGGACATTTTTGTCATAAAATCATCATTGTACGTATATATCATATAAAATTACCCAAGAATATATAAAATAACTAAGTAACTGTGTTTGGTGATAAGTTATTATTTGTATTAATACACTCCAAAAATAACAAATTAGTGACAAAATAATTTCATTTCACAATTAGTTACAGTTTGAAGCTAAATTCGAAATGAAATATATTAGAAAGGCCATTGTGCACTCGTACATATTAGAAAAACAATCTTATTTCATAGAAAATATGTAGTTTACATGTTAACTTATAATAAAAAATTGGGCTTATTCATGTAAAGTACTACCAACTAACAATACAAAAGTAACACTTATACACAAATTGGAATGTCAAAACAAACATTATTGGATAGCAAATATAACACGTGCCAAATATTTTTGATTTGTACTGTATGGGCAAACCAAACGCTAGTGATAAAATAGTATTTAAATGAAATGTAATTTTGTGTAAATCTGATTTATTTTGTGTTCTACACATTGACAAGAATTAGAAAAATAATTCACCAAAATTTTTTAACAGTATTAAAAATAATATAAAAAATGTATAATTGCTAAGGAGTGAAAATAGAAAAAAAACGGGGTTCTTTACTAGTCTTTTTATAAGCCAGTGTGTATAAACAATGTAACATTTTTACTTCTTTAAGAATATATGATTATTTCATTTAGGAAAATCGAAAGTTTGACAACATGGAGAAATACAAAAAGTATTGCTAACAAATACGTGATCAGTTGTAGGTATCTATATGTTATTGCTAGCCTAAAGTTTATAAAATGCGGACTTGGAGCATAAAAATATAAATTTTATTTGGATGGATGAATTTATCTAAAAAAAATATGCTATAAATTTAATTTTAAAATTACAAATAAAAATTTTACACTGAAAATTTAATCCAAAAAAATTATAAAAATGAATGTAATTTGCCTGCTAAATCTTACTTTTAAACTATTTTAGCTAAACAATTTTACAAAAAAAAGATCTAAATTATGCATACGTCACGTTAATAAATCATTGGCTATTTTAGCTATTATTAAAGTGATTGGCTATATTTAGCCATTTACTGTAGCATTAGTAAATACATTCTCATCATTTTCTACATATTCTCTCCTCTTTTTTCCTTTATATTTCTTCCTTTTTCTGCCTTTTTTTATTTATTTATAAATTTAAACTTGTCCAACGTATTTTTGTATATTATGCACTGTATTAAAACTTATAAAATATGCTTAAAAAATATATCCATATTGATATATAAATTTAATAATTTTTATGAAATATTTTCATAAAATAATATATGATAATCAATACTGATTTTAAATAAATAATTTTTTTTTACAAAATTACTGCTAAAAATATAAAAAATAATTATAATTATATTTATTATATAAAATAGCCAATCTGATGAATGAAACAGCATAATAGTGACTGTGTAAAATAGAAAAACATGCGATTTTGTGTTAGTTTAGCAATTTTTATTTTTTTGTGCAAAATAGGCTAATTATTACTTATGCAAACTCTCTAAAGTTTCTTTATTTGAAAATTTTGAATAAAATCAATTTTGAGTGTAGCCGTTGGAGTAATGGATCTTTTTTTAATTTTTCTAGCAAGTACAACGTCTGTGCATAAATTTTTGTATATTTTTCAGAATATATTTTTTAAAAACCTTTCATTTTATATTCAAAAATATTAAAACTTAAATTTGATATTTTGTTATTTTTAAATATTAAATTGTTAGATTTTAAAATTTTATGATATAATATGTCCGGCCAAAATATGTAATAATTTATGGACGGAACAATTACCATGCAATAAACCTGTTGAGTTTGAATCTTTACAACCATATTAAAACATTAATAAGAGTACATGTAAGCTTATGTTATAATCTACTTTTACATTTCCTTTTATACATGATAAGTTACACCAATTTTTTGAATCAAAGGGCTTCAATTATTGTTTGAAGTTCACTTGAATTATACAAAATAATATAAATATATACGAACACCATACCGTAAAGCAATCTAATATCTCAATA
>MKEJ01040079.1:0-10606 GCA_001753735.1 Embelia ribes
ACAACCCCAAAATATTTGTATATATATTTTTGCATAACTATAAAATAACATATCATAATAGAAATTACTAAAATTATATTTAAGAATCAAATACTATTAGTAAATAAATATTTTTATAAATTAAATTTTATCAATCTAAGATTCTCCATAAAATTTTAAAATATTTACCTAATCAACATTAATTTTTTAAAATATTTTTCTTAGTAAGATTTTTACTTACCTAAAATTAACCTAAATAAATATTAACTTTTTTAAAAAATATTTCACAACTATAAATTCTACCCATCGATATTTTATAAATTTATAAATCATTGAAAAAAAAGAAGAAATTCAAAAAGATGTCATGTCAAAAATAAATTATCAAAATTAATTTAATAAAATAATTAAAATTAATATGATAAAAAAATATTATACACATAATTCGCACATCGAGCGGCCTATACTCTAGTTCCAGAAAAAGCCTAAGGTTTTCCATTTTATTAATTTAGTATAATATTAATATTTGGCATAGTGTTAATTATTAGTTTTTGATTTAATTATTAGTTTTTTGATTACTCATATGTAAATATTTAGTAATGATTACACTATTATAACAAAAATATTGATAAAGTTAAAACCATTTCATCCAAAATTAACACATGTAATAAATAAAAAAACTTGTGTGAAATTATAATTTTCAGTATGAACACAAACTGCTCATGGGTATATTAATAATTATGCTATTATAATACCACTTTGTCATAAATCTCATGGTTATAATTATTTAGAAGTTGGAAAAAATAATTATTATTATAGGATAAATAACCACTTTGTCATAATGACCTACTAGGTACAATTACTTATTTTGTTTCAAAATTTTATTGGAAGTGGGAAAAAAATAACAATATTGATGACAAATGATTTTGCTCTTCTTAATTGTCGGTGATGAAAGGAAGTGGAAAGTGTTTCGCTTTCACTTTTTGGCTTTTCATTTGTATTCCTTTTCGACAATGAAAATGACAATCAGTTTACCACAAAAAATAATAATAATAATTAATATTCAACAAGATATTTAACAAAAGAAATTTCCTATTTTTTCTTTTCTTAATGTGCCACTAAATCTTTGCCGCGTTTTTAAAACTAAAAGGTTTCGAAAATGATATGAACTATAAACAATTTAAGTATTGAAATTATGAGACATTTTCATGTAAGCTTCATTTGACAAAAATGTTTTTGTGACATCGTGCTTTGTTGATGTTACGATATAGAAAGTTGATAGTGTTGTGTATATATATATATATGTATCTATTTGGTTGTATGTGATTATGGGCCCAGATCATTTTCAATCCAACTAAGACATTGAATATGTTAAATAGAAACGGCCCAACTGGTTATTGACCTCACCCAGATCATTTTCAATCCAATTAATTATTGAATAAGTTAATTTAGAAAATGGCCCAGTTTATTGATCTGACCCAGATCATTTTCAAGTCAACTAAGACATTGAATAGATATATAATTATTTTCCTCCTTTATTACATTTTTCATTCACATATATATATGATATCTCTTTTATCCTTTAACACATCTATATATAATTCACAATCATAATAATACGATGATAATAACTTATTAGTCGTTGTAGAGCCGTTATCGAACTTATTTATGAGATTAAAATCGGACTAATGGGATTTAGTAATCTAAAAAAATCAGGTACGAAGAGGATAATTTAAAGGTAGGGAGGAAGAAAACGAACTTGATGTTCATCGGCGATGGCGCGGGTAAAACAATAATTACAGGCCATAAAAGCGTTGGTTCGGATAAAATAACTACATTCCACACTGCGACATTCGGTAAATTGTTTTAACTCCTCTTGTTATTATTTTCTTTTTATGATTACCCTTTTTTCGTTTGCGATAATAAAATTAATTTGGTGAATTACTTAAAAAAGAAAAAGCTTATGTTAAACCAATATGAACTACTTATGCATAGGTACCCTTTTGCTCATCACTAAGGAAACAACTCAATACAAAAATCATTTTATGTACAATAATTTTTTCTATGCAGAATTACTATGTTTTAAGAAAAAAATATTGTAAATTGAGAAAAATTTACTATTAACTATTTTAAAAAAAAATACTGGTAGGAGTTCTTTCTCAATTTACTACATAAATGATAGATCAAATGTGACATTTATTAAGTCAAGGAGGTTTATGTGAAAATTTTCAAAGGATCATATGATATACATTAATATAATATAGCACACTACAATATATATATGCAAGATTTTATGTGTAGATCTACCGTGTTATTAGGCTCGAAACTAATACGATTGATTCCTAAATCGCAGCTGCCAATGGCAATGGTTTCATAGCCCGCGATATTACATTCGAAAATTACGCAGGACCGAGCTATCATCAGGCTGTAGCCCTCCGCGTGGGGGCTGACCACGCGGCGATCTACCGTTGTGACGTCAAAGGTTACCAGGACACACTATACGTCCACTCCCAGCGCCAATTCTATCGGGAGTGCAATATCTATGGCACAATCGACTTCATTTTCGGAAATGCTGCTGTCGTTTTCCAGAACTGCAATATATTCGCTCGTAAGCCCTTGGAAAACCAAAAAAACACTATCACAGCCCAAAACCGCAAGGACCCGAACCAAAACACGGGCATCTCGATCCACGCATGCAAGATCTTGGCCACGCCGGACCTCGAGGCATCCAAGGGTGCCAACCCTACATTTCTAGGCCGGCCGTGGAAAATGTACTCGAGAACGGTGTACATGTTGTCTGACATGGGTGATCATATCAACCCCAAAGGATGGCTCGAGTGGGCTGGCACGTTTGCCCTCGATACACTATTTTACGGTGAGTATATGAACTATGGGCCCGGTGCAGCGCTCGGGGGGAGGGTCAACTGGCCCGGGTATCGGGTGATAAAGTCTTCAGCAGAGGCGAGTCAGTTCACCGTGGCTCGTTTTATTTACGGATCGTCATGGTTACCTTCCACAGGTGTTGCATTTTTGGGTGGTCTTACAAATTGATCACCCTATATGATAATACAAGCATTGCTCTTTTATTGTGTTTTTTCCATTTTCCACACGGGTAAATAGAAAAGGATGCAAATTTTTTTCTATATATCTCCATTTAAGGTTTTGGTAAGTAGGAAAGAGGCTATTAATTCTTATTTTTACACATAGGTAAATAGAAATATACCATAATCCATAATTGGGTGGGGTATATTTTACTTGGATAATAATTATGCAGATGAAAGATTCATTACGTTTATCTGCATCAAAAGTTACATAGGCTAATGATATCTCTGTTGTGTTATTACTCATTCATCTTGTAAATGTACATCTAAGTGAAAATGAATGAGAATAAGTCATTTTATTCTTGTAGACTTTTGGTGGCTTTTGTGTATAATTCTTGAACCTAAATTTCCTTTTATTATTTACAACTACCATACTCATACGAGACAGCTCCTTAAATAATAGGTCTATTTAAATGGCCCACTTAGGACCATTAAAAGACTCGGGACCACACCGTTGGAGACTAGAGTCCCCTACCTAATGAACATATACCATATTCTTTAATTTCATTATTAAAAAAAAAAAAAAACCCGTTCATTTGTGATCCCCAATTCCGTTATTCCAAAAACACAAAACCAAATTAAAAACAAAGAGAGAAAATGTAAACCTAATTCAAAAGAAAGAGAGAAAATGAAATTACATACAAAGGTTAAGATACTTTCATTAAAGAGCTCAGTTTTTCCTATTTTTGGTTTCTAGTTTTGTTTTCCGAGTTGTTTAGAGGGGCCACTACACAAGGATACAAATCAAAACACACATTTTAACAAGAGATTAATTTTTCTCCATAACCGGTATGGAGATTTTTATCCACAACAGCATTCAAATTCAAGACACATGTGCACAAGATGTGGGCACTACGTATATATGCACATGTGACAAGCAAATAGACCTGTTTGTGGATAAAAATATTTCCTTTAAACCACCTATGTACCATATGTAAGCTTATATATTCACTGCTTAGTACTCTCAAAGCGATCATCGAGGTACCGATCCATGATCTCCGAAACAGATTCGATAAAACCCACTTCGCTTGTACCAGATAGCACAGCCTCTTGAGCCTCTCGAACAATTTTTTCAATCACAGATTCATCCTTCAGTGTCTTCCTACACATAATGCTCCCAATGGCAAATGGGGTGAGCCCTCTTTTTACGCCTTTTTGAAGAAGCATTGTTGAAATTCGGAGAGTTCGGGCGCACTCAAGGGGCAGGTCCCACCCGTGGGACCTTAGGAGTTTGATATCTTGTTCGGCATCTACTGATTCTATGTAAGCAACCGTGTCGGCTGAATAAGGCTGGCGTGCTTGAGGCCAGTACAGCCAGTCAAATGTGCAATCTTCAAACTGAAATGAGTAGATCAAAGATGAGTAAATTGATATTAAGTCATCCAACAGAAAAGATGGGGAACGACGATTGAACCCAATGAGCAACTATCTTCAAACTGAATGTCATAATAAAAGAACAAAATGAACATCGGATAGGCAAAAAAAAACCATTTAAGGATAGAGAGAGAGAGCAAGCTTACATTCTCAGGAAGGCAGTAACCATGATCAATGGGTATGAGCACAATCTGACCATCTTCGCTGCTTCTGGAAAAGAGAATATTGCCAGCATGTCGATCGGCATTTGCCAACCTAATATCCAACACAGAAATCTTATGAACCTCGTCCACAGGAAACGCATTCGGACCCATATCCTCACAACTGCCAAAGTTTTCCACAAACATTTGCAGTGAACCAATTTTAATATTCTCAGACGAGTATTCATACCCTTCCGGATAATTCAACCCTTCGTGAAAACATTTGACCATGGTAGTATGTGGAACCCCAGCGAAACCCTTGTCCTCGTCACCGACTAACCGTGGCCTGTTCCTCGGATGATCCAAAAGGTATGCAGCCACCTCTCTCAAGGCTCCTTCTCCTACCCTTGTGCCCTTCTTCAAGCCTTCACCGTCTAGCGACAAGGGTAGCCCATGAGGATTATTTACAGCCATGGGTTCCTCATCAATCGGCTTAAAAACAGATATGTACGCATGACCAAGCGAGTGTGGCATAAAATATACACCACCTGATCCTTCCGTTGACCTTATTGGTTGGTTACCTCTTTCTAACCCATCAAAGGTATCACTAATTAGCTTGCTAATAACAAATGGAAGTTGAATATCAGGGTTAACAATTAGTGGCTCCAGAACAAAATCTCGTTTCCTAGGATTCATCACTATGGGGAGTTTAATCATGGGATCGCCTAACAAGTCAGCCTCTTCATCTGTATCTAAGGCAACAATTGAGACCTCAACATCTCTCTCCACAGATTTAGCCCTCACTTTTGCCGATTTACGTACCACCAGGTGTATCATGGCACTGTCATTTTTGCAAATGTCATCTATAAGCCTCTGGTCCTCCAGCTCCTCACCATCACAGATTAGTTCTTGATTTTTGAGATCAAGTAAACCTTTCCCTTTCTTAGCAATCTGCTGCTTCACATAACCCACATTTCTCTTCCTTTCGATATGGAATTTCAATTCCTTCCCACATACAGTTCGGACAGTTACAGCTTGTAGGTCAGAAAACCGAACAACCAGATGCAAAACGTTGCCATCCGTGAGGCCATAGTCACGGACAAGAGAATTGTTCCGAGCCAATTCTTTGCCCCCAAATACTAGTTTTTGCTTCTTTACAAAAAACCCTTTACATGATTGGATCCTGAGCTTAACAGAAGCTATAGAATCTGATTCGAGAATTCGAAAGGGAACCACAGAGCCAGCAACACTTACGTAAATCAATATTGACTCCCTCGACCTTGGATCCTTCTGGCTGGACATATGGTCTCGGAAATGGAAAGGATCCTCGTAGGTGGGTCCAAAAGCTACACTGGTGATCGACATTGTGGCTCTTGATTTTCAGGACCAGGGCTCTCTGAATATCAAATAAATTACTTGTGAAATGAACACTTGGGCAAGCCACCAAGTACAGAATATTGAATAATATGGCAGTTGAAATTCATAACGTAAAAAAATTCAAATGGATGGTTTGATTTTGTTCTAGCAATTGCAATACACATTCACATTCATATTATGCTAACCAAAAAGACAGCGGAGATATGTAGACTTGGAAATCCAACTTAGCTTCCCCAAACATCATATAAATGATGATAAATCGAAGACTTAACAAACCAACAATCTAACATATTTGTATCGGAATATGCATTATATGCCCGAAATGCCAAAAGTACAGATAAAAGAACTATCAAACAGAGGAAGTTTTACTGATTTGAAAATATTCAAGTTGAAGTTTAGTGGCTTTAAAAAATTCAAATATACTGTTCTATCTGTCCTAAGTTTATGTTTGCATAGCAATACTCATTTATATTCCGTATTCTTAATAATGTAATACGATTTGAACGACAATGAGAAGTTTTGATTGCAAATCCAACATAAGAAAGCACGAACAAGAACCAAAGGAGGCATAAGAACTTACCAAGAACCACTTCTTCTTCTTCGTTCTCTTTCGGGAAATGGAGAACCACCGTTTTTCAAGCAAGAATCAGCAATCGAACACATATGCATTATATGCTCCTCAAGCCGAAAGTTTGTACTGTTCAATGGACAATGTGTCAATTGAAATCTTGTAATTTCATAAACATCCAAATGGATTCTGGCTTCTGTTCTAATTCTTTGTGAACTTAGCAATACTCATTCACATTATAGCCCCAATAAGGATCATATGATACAACTTTAAACTAATGACAATGGGGAAACCTCAATTGAAACCCTACATATCGGCAAGTTCTAAATGAACTACAAAGATTACAAACTTAGCTCCACGAGAACTATTTTTTAGGGGGAAATGGAGAATCATTGTTTCTTGAGCAATTGGCACATTATAAAAGTAAACGAAACATATTCAGATACCAGAAGTAAAATATCAAAAAAAAAGGAACCGTAGCAAAGATTAGGGCTCATCTGGTGTGCTACCAAATTACAACTCAAGATCAAAGCTTTGAGTACAAACAAGAAGTCATATACCTAGAAAAAAAAAACAGATCTCAGACGATTTAGGCTCTTCAAAG
Organism: Embelia ribes; assembly: GCA_001753735.1. Lineage (NCBI taxonomy): Eukaryota > Viridiplantae > Streptophyta > Magnoliopsida > Ericales > Primulaceae > Embelia > Embelia ribes. Next base: position 7,141 of record MKEJ01040079.1, read on the forward strand.
TTAAAATATCAAATGGACTGATGGATCAAGAAATCATATGCCTAAAAAACAAACAGATCTCGGGCAACAATCAACTGGACTGTTGTCAGATGACCTGATCTAAGTGATGCTCACAGTACAAAGCTCATGATGCAGAATTCAGTTGGTTCATCCAATTAACTTCACCCAACACATCAAAAATAAATATCTTACAATTTTTAGAACAATCAAGCACATTTGTATCAGAATATGTGCATTATACACACCTCATGCCAGAAAATAGAAAAATATGAACGAAGTTAAATTTTTTGATAAGAAATTCAGATGGATTTTTTATTTATGTTCTAATAATCTAATTTCCTCAGCACATAGCAATACTCATTCATATTCATATGATACCCCATTAAACCAATGTGAATAGTGAACTCTCTTTGAAAATTCAAATAAAGAAACCATTAAAAGGATCTAAATGAACTAAAGAATTAAAACTCTAGATAAAGAAACACAGCTTATCCTTCTTCTTTCCCCTTTTTTTTTCCTTGTTTTAATATGGAAATGGCGAACCATTGGTCCTTGAGAAATGTCATGTCACCAAGAACTAATGAAAAATACAATAAGGAACAACAAAGGCTAATTGAGCATACACACAAATTACCACTAAATATCAAAGCTGCGGGCATAATCTCAAAATCACTAACCTGAAATCAAACAAGCATTTACATAAACACTTTAAGAAATAATTAATTTCAGAGGTTTTCACAGATTGTAACTTCGAATAAGAGCAAGAATTTACCACTAAATATCAAAACTATGGGCAAAATCTCGAATTCAAACAAGCATTTGCATAATCAGCCTCAAATTTTCTAATTTCAAAGGTTTTCATACATTGTATCTTTGAACAAAGCAAGGAAATGAACATTTCTGCAAATTTGCGGACAAAATGATAATATTACAGAGTCCATCTGCAATTTTCGAATTCTAAAAATTAAAACGCTAGCCCAAGAAACACAACTTCTCCTCCTTATTTTTCCTTTTTTTCACTCTTCTAGTTTGGAAACGATGTATCACTGGTTCTTGAGAAATGCCACGTCACTAAGAAAAAAAAATGCCATAAAAAAAAACCAATGCTAGGGTTCATTAAGAATAAAAACAAATTACGACTAAAGATCAAACATAAAATAAAAAAATAACTTTCTTAAATTACAGAATCAGTCTGATAATTTCTAATTCTAAAGATTTCCACAACGTACGTTCGAATAATAGCAAGAAAATAAACATAATCGGGAAAAATAGAAAGAAAATGAGAAATCATACCAATTCGGATATTATAGAAACGACTGCGAAGCAGAGGACACATCATCTACCCTAGGACCATCTCTCTCTCTCTCTCTCTCTGATCACCTACTTCTGTCTTCTATCCAAATGATAAAACAAACATGCACATAATCAATTCTCTAATTTCTAAAGTTTTTCACATATTACAGCTTCGAATGAGAGCAAGAACACAAACATTTTAAAGAAAATCAAGCAGAAATCTCACCAAATCGGAGATTCTATAGACGGCTACGAAGCAGATGACACGTCATCTACCCTAGGACCATCTCTCTCTCTGTGTCTCGCTCATCAGCTCCTTCCGTCTTCTCTTGCAAGCTTTTGAACCAGTAGAGAGAGAGAGACAAAGTGAGGAGTGAGTGAGAAAGATGATTGGGCCCGACGGGGATTTATATAAGGTGCGACGAGATTTTTGACGCCGTTAGACCACTGTTAGATGTTCTAGAACATTTTTTTTGTTTTTTTGAAATATGTAGTTTCTGTCTGCTTGCGCCGTCCGACTAGTATATAGGGTCCAATATTTTGCAGCCACAATAATTCTCAATACGGGCTAGCGTTCACCCTAGTAAATTAGGAGGTGTAGCTCAAATTACAATACATGTGAATCAAACTCTCCATCTCATGCCTTAAGTAATAAGTACCGATCATTTTGACCATTGTGGCCAACCCTTGGGTTTAGATGTTCTAGAACATACTGAAAAACTGAGACTAGGATTTTGAGAAAGGTTCAAATTGTCCTTTATTTATTTTGTAAGATAAGAAAAGCTCTAATGATTTTATATAATTGGATATATGTTAAGCACAATTTATATTATTAAAGCTTGCAACATTTGCGTTTTGATGTGGCAAATATTTTAACACAAATTTTGATAGGCATCATTATAACCGTTGGATCCAGATTGATCCAACGGAGAGAAGTGATTAATCTGATCATTTTATTAATGTTCATCCAATAGTTCAAATCATGCATATCAAAATTTATGTCAAAATTTGTGGGCGCTTCATCTGCATTCTATTTTCTATTTTTACCGGTTGATAAGGAAAGAATGGCCATGTTTTATTTTCTGAGCTAGTAAATATGACTTATCGTAGGAAAAATAACTTCTAGCTATGGGCATTGATTGTTCGTGTCCGTAAAAATGAGTAGAATTTTATACATACATTTGCTGATATATAAGAAATATAATGATTTTTTATTATAATATTGATTCTTCTTTTCAACTTGTCACTGCTCCTCCTCAATATGTCAGCAAATGTATAAAAGTATGTAATAAACTTCTGTATATAAATATATATAAAATCTCATTTCTTTATTTAAAGGTGAAAGTTTTACCTACTAGAAGTAAACTCACCAATATGTTTAGTTATATATTTGTTTACGCTATTTGCTTGTGGGTCACAATATTTCTTGTTATGGTTACACCTTTAACAACCAAGGACAACAATAGTCGGTTTAATTTTACATAAATTTAAGGTAATGTGTAGGATAGAGAGACAATGACACTATACCATTTCATCTATAAGACGCTATTTATCAGTGTTTTAAAATTTACGGTTTGCTTGGTTATAATTTATTTTTAAAAAAATTAAATATTTTTTTACCATCAAAAAGGTTTGTTTGGTTATAATTTATTTTTAAAAAATCATATATTTTTTTACCATCAAAAAGTTTGCATACCCTTCAAAATTTCTAACTTTTTAGACCAGAATAACAAACCATAATTACTAAAGTCGAAAATTATAGAAGAAACAGAGATATGAGTTGAGTCTTTTAAGATATGATTATATAACATGTGAGAAACGTATGTAAAATGCATGAATTTTTAATCTAACACTTTAAAACTTCACTCAAATTTATAAATAGTAGTATAATACTTGTATATCAAAGTTTCAATATTTATTGGTTTGAATAAACTAGCTATAAATAAAAGGTAGAAGTGAAAAAAATTATTTAATTATAGAAATGCTAAAAATTTCATTCTCACGATATTTTTATATAACTTTTAATGAAGTGGTATCTAACATAAGTTTTCAAAAAATGACTTAATCACAAAAATGATAAAAATAAAATAAAAATCTCCCTCTTATTATATTTTTATTAATTTTTGTTTAATTTTTATGAAATAGTATCACTGCAAGAAAAACGTCTTTTAGC
>MKEJ01040080.1:0-16611 GCA_001753735.1 Embelia ribes
ATGCATAAAAATTTTCAAAAGGGGTGCTCCTCCACACCAGAAGTCTCACAAGAGACTTAGGCGGTACTTAAACGAGGGTCTGTCCCCTACTCTGGTACAATGTGCCAAGTGTACTAGAAATTTAGGTTTCAAAAAGTGGCCCACGTGGCCCATATTTTATTTTTCGCAAAACGCCATATTCTTAAAAATGACATTTCATGCTCCTCCAACCCGCATTCTTATACGACACAACTTTAGAGGTACTTACGTCATTTGTTTATATATTCTTTTTGTTCGTACGTTATGCCTTTGCATACATTGGATTTTATACGACACAACTTTAGAGGTACTTACGTCATTCGTTTGTATATTTTTTTTGTCCATACGTTATGCCTTTGCATACTTTGGATTATTTGTCAGATTCGTTATTCCATAATCTTAACAGTTAACAATACGCCATTACTTACACTAGTTTAGTCACTTATTTTAGTTCGCCGTACATTACTCTTCATTTTATATGTTAGGATTTTATCGTATTCGAATGTATGCAATGCAATGCATATTTCTTATCATATATTACTTACATGTATTTAGTTTTACGTCTTACCATACTTACTTACTAATATTATCATGACTCATACGACTTAGGTTCGCAATATTTGTATCACTTAGTCGTCAGGGGTTACGTTGGTCCATATTTCAAGGTGGGTTTCATCATCTGATGATTACTTTTTCCAGGTCTTGTCGGACTTCCACCTCATATATCAAATTGATTCTTTACTTAAGTGTAACTATGATTTCCATCTAGCTCCTCGCTCCCAATTCCGGATTGTCTTATAATCCTTCGTCGATCAAACTATCGTTGTGGCTCCACTCGTAATTATTTTCAAGTTTGGTTTATTTTGCATAACTTTTCCGTTCACGTCGACATATCATCATCTATTTGAGAAAGCTGCCATTCGAGTCTCCATACGTAATTATTCTTAGGTTATATCAATCTTACTGTTCATCATCTTGTCTTTTATCTAAACAAAAGGGTCGTCATTACCTAATATTTTCATCTAATTCTCTACATTTCTCTCTCAAGTTATCAAAATTAGGTACTTATCTTGGTTTCTACATGTTCCCAATTGTTCGTGATTATGTATGTCTCGCCAAATCTTGATAGCGTCACGGGTTAAGGAAGGCCACATATCATTAATATAGTCTTTCTTGTTCCCAGTAAAATACTCATAATAACTCACAATGCCGTAAGCTTATTTCACTTTTAATTTATCCCTAAAAGGTATAATGTGTATATATCTTGCAATAACATAATAGTTTTTCTTACTCCATTTCAAAATGCTTATTATATTTTACACACTTATAACGTCATCGCCTATCGTCACATGTCTTGATATCTTACTTTCACCACAAAAAAAATATTCTAAATAACTGGGAATCTCAAAGGGCGCTAAATTTACTGAGGAAATAGCCTAATCGTACTTGTGTAGCTTTCAAAAAGTCATTAGAAGTTAGTATTTATGCATACAAGGTCGTCATAGTTACAGAGTCACAATTCTTCATCTTCCAGAGGTCGTTGATGGCTTAGTTCTAATTTATGACTCCAAGGGTCACAAGGAGGCCAAATCCGTCAACATGCAGGGCTGAAATGGTTAGATTATTCTTCATGCCTTCCAAATGTAGAGATTAACATGGTTTCATTGTCGAGTTTGTTCACAAAATGAGCATTCGAGGTCAATAAACTCACATATAGTGCTGGTGTCGAGGCGCTTCCATCTTTCCCTCAAAATCTAGAGGCCAAAATGAGTTTGAAGATGAAAATTATACATATACAAACCAAATTTTTAGTCTGCTCGTCAGAATCATTGACTGATTTGGTCTACCATTCGATTAATTTACTTTGTCTCAGCTTAAAATGCAAGTTTTCATGGGGAAAATGAAAATGTTACCTCAAATTCCTTTTCACACGTTTATTACAGGTCTTTCTGGTCTATGCAGAGCCAATTACAGACCGAGAGCCACAAATTTGTCATTTCTAACCATCGTATGTTGGATTAACGCAAGAGTACTAAAGGGGCAGAAACTTACATACCTCATAAGTAAAATTTTGGCTCGAGATGCAGGTGTATATCAGTTTATAGAAGACCGTATAGATCAATTTAGCTTGGTTTTGGCACCAATTTGGCAAGAGTTTGCCAAACAATCTCAATTCTATCTCGCACTTTCTTTCGATACTGAAAATAAGGTGCAAAATGATAGAATTTTGTGGTTGTACAGGTATTTAAATGGGTATGAGAAGCAGTGATACGTGTTGAACACTTGGAAAAGATTCTAACTTGATAGGTATTAGTCGATTGTTTTCCCTAATAAGTTGACTGATAGTGACACTCAACTGTTTTATCTTAATATGTCCACTGTTTTCCCCATTTCCTTAAGAAAAGACTAAATTTTGGGGTGTTATAATAAAATCAGAAGAGTACATCTCGCAAAATTTGTATGAATTCCTGTATTTTCAACATATCGTAACCTTTGACCTCATGTCTTTTGGTACTAACCACAACCTTTTCTCATTTTCTCTCACATTGGTCATTTACAGAGTGCTCGCGCCCTGTCTTTTAACTATCACTTTTCCTTATCCATGAAATCTAGTGCACTTGAGACAAGATATATTCTTTCGAACAACCTTTGATCTATTCTATACCGGTACTTCTTTTGCTAACAAATTGCACCTCTAGCATAGTAACCTACATTCCGCCTCTCTGCATGAATTTCTTTCCTGAGTATTGGATATCAGATTTGAATTTATTGGATATCAAAAAAATGACAAAATGATACTTTGTATTGATGACAAAAAGTATTGGCCTTTACGGTCCCGTAATTTATTGCATGCACAAAAATGTAGCTACTAATTTGCTGAATGGTATTTACGGTCCCTGTAATTTTCTAGTATCAAAATTTTTATTGTTGTACTTTTTATTTTTAGCTTTTAATTAAATATGTAGTATAATTTTATTTTAAATTTTTTTTGTAATTTTAATATTTTCATAAATTTTTTACTTCGATCATGCTCATACTAATGTGTTTTGTCATTAAAAAAAAATAATAAATACATAGTGGCTGTGAAAAAAAAGAGCACATCCAATCCATTAAGTTAGGTGGTTTGTTAAATCCAACTTTTTATTTTTCATTTTTGGAAGGCTAGAATGATTTCTAGGCGGGAATGATAATCACCAGCCAACGCCAACCACGACTTATCCCCCACTCCATTCTTCAACCTCAAGCAATAATCATCTCTTTCTCTCTCTATCTCTATCGCTCTCTCCTCACCTACCACTCACTCAATGCTTCTTACTTCCCATTTCAAACCCCAATTTTTTCTCTCCTTACATCAATGGAGAACTTAGGAATTAGGTTTTGGAATCTGGGTTTGCCCATTTTGGTAATATTATTGGGAAAAACAATTTTGGGGGCGAAAAATGGGGTTGGGAGTAGTGATGAGGCCGTGGCTCGTTGTAATTTGGATTTGTCCACTTTTGTTCCCCTTCCGTACAGTGACACTTCCAATATGGTGTGTAAATCCGTTTGGAATACATACGTTTTGCAGGTATTGCCTTTTTATTTTTGCTTCTTGAATTGTTTGTTTTTATAGACATCTCAGAATTCAGACTTCTAGGTGGGTGTGTATGGTTATACTTTGCAGTTGTTAGGCAAATAAGCCAGCTCGGCTTATATTTGATTGAGAAAAAAGTTGGATGCGTTCAGTTTAAAAATTTCAGCTTATTTAGGACAAAACAACAAATCAACTCAGCTTTTTTAAGTTGGACAACCAAACGCTAAAAAAGGCTTTGAAACTGGAGCTTATAAGCTACAATCAAACGAGTCCTTAGTTGTATTTCACAAATTCTATAGATTAAGGGCTTATTTGATTGCATCTTTTAAATTCAAGCTCGGTTGTTTTTGCTTAAAATTTTACCACATATAGCCCACTTCTTTTAAACTAAGATTATTCGTTTGTAAACTTTAAGATGGTTTCATCCAGCTTTTTATCTTAAGAGATAAAAAATTAGCTTTTTGCTTAAAAGAAGCAATCAAAAGCGGTTATGTTGACTAGTAGGGGTGGATCCAAATGTTGAGCCTTGAGGGGCCAAGTTCTACGAGAGAAATAGTGAATTTTATAATTTTTTTGATACTTTTGGGGCTCTATACAAATGGTAATGACCGAGTGTGTTTTCAAAATTTAAAGACTATTGCCAGAACTGAAACCATAAGGACTAAATATAGTATTTATAGAAACTATAGATACATCTAGCATAAGTAGCCAAACTTCCTTCCATGTCAAAATGGAAGGGACTTAGCACTAGGCTAGACATGTATTTTATTTCTTGGGGAGGCCAAATTTGATGGAATACAAAATTTTCAGTTATTTTTCATGTACTTCTGGCACTTTTTGAATGGCTCCCCCGGCCCTTAGTAGTTCTGTCCTTGTCAACTGGTGTGTATAGATATCACTCTGGAGTACACCAAGGGGCCTTCCAAGCACCCCCATTTACTGTATTTGTAATTTCAACACCATTAACCACATTTATTTGGGCGGAAATCTGATAACTTAGAACTCATTAAATGATAATAAGTTGAGTTTTTGGTAAAGTTCAACATTTTCAGACGGGGGAAGTATATACATAATCTAGTTCACTTTTAGCTGGCAAGCTTTTGTAGACTCAAGCAGAAGAATACACTGAAGTTGTAGAATTGCCACTGTCACATCATTATTTACATATAAAAGGATGTGCATATAGCATTTTCTTAACAGGTATTATACTATGTTAGTTATATTAGGGCCCATCATATAGAAGTGACGGAACTTACCATACAGCCTCCCCCGAGGATTACAAAACACCCCAAATGATAATTAGCAAAATAACCCTTGATAATCGTAAAACTTGTAGATTTACCTTGGCGTTTATGCTGATAATTGCAGTATTCACAAACTAAAGACCATGTTGTGACAATTGTATTATCGGCTATATACACCACTGGATGGGTAGGAATAGCCTTCTCAAAGAATGGGATGATGCTCAACTCTAGTGCCATAGTGGGATGGATTAGTAGAGAGGGGCAAGCAAATATCAAGCAGTATTATTTGAAGGGGTTTGAGCAATCAGATGTTGTACCAAATAAAGGTGATTTGCCACTCACTAGTGTTCCACCATTTATCTCGCGACGTGGGGCGACATTATACATAGCGTTTCAGCTGAAATTCGGTTCTCAGCTTGGACGACAACCAATTTTATTAGCTTTTGGGACCAGGTATCCTACAAAGCACCATCATCTATATGCACACGATGATAAAACATCGATGTTATTGGACTTCTCTTCAGGCTCTTCAGGTACTTCTCTTTTAAGCAAATTTTCGTTTTGGTTTTTGTAAGAAAAGAGTCACAGTTTTGCAAAAAAATTCAATCGGCTATGAGAATGATTGAGTTTAAGAAGAATTCTGCATCTGTGTTCTTGTGGATAACCAATGTTGTAGAACAAAATATTACAAAGTCAAAGGATAAATCATTATGTAGAATTGTGCTACTGCAGGTTAATGACTAGACTGATCGCATATCTCAATATCTGATTTAGGTACCGCCCTTGTCCAAAGGGCTTCCCTGCCCTTACGTTCTTAATTCCCTGGCACAAATTTAAAATTTGATTGGTATACGAGAGAATTGCTGGTGACCAGGGCTTGTTCGATATCACTTTTCGTTTATAACTGAACTGTTGAGAAACAGTAAACAAATAGATGTTTTCTTCCTTACGGAAAACAATAATATTATTTTTCCTGATTATATGTAATTTCAAAATAAGTTGAATGTTCTATCCACTCAGATAGTTTTCTTTTCAGATTCTATTTCTGCTGCACCTGATAATATCGGTCCCTTGAAGAGGAACCATGGGACATTAGGGGTCCTTGCCTGGGGTCTGTTTCTTCCTTGTGGGGCTATTTCAGCAAGATACTTTAAGCATCACGAACCTTTATGGTACTATCTTCATGTGGGCATTCAATTTGTAGGATTTTTACTCGGTCTGGCTGGTGTTGTACTTGGTCTGTCTCTCTATAACCAAATACATGCCCATTTTCCCACTCACAGAGGCATCGGTATATTTATTCTTGTATTAAGTGTTCTTCAGGTTTGTCCCTGATCTGATGACTAATCATTATTGTGTTATTCATATGCTTAACTTCAAAGGAGAAGTGGTTAACCCGCAACAATTTTGTATACTGTTGGATTAGAAGTTAGTTGTTATGCTTCTAATGCTCCCTGCATTAGCTATTGTTGGTATCTAGAAGAAAGAGTACTGATTCCACGAAACTGAGTAATAACAGTTATCGTAGTGATAGACCCCTTGTAGTCGCCCAGGTTTGGGTGCTTTGGCGGTTAGGTAGGGCTATGCTGACAGACCTCCTTGTGGACACTTTATTTTAACCATATGGATTGTCTACGATTTGCATCTTTTTATGGGAAATTATAATTTTTCTTTGTCAAACTATCCCTGTAGCTGTACCTAACAGCCTACAATGAGCTTCCCACTTAAGCCCCAAACTAATGGATTGTGTTTCACTTTGCCCTATAAAAAACCTAAAAATTTTACTTTACTGTTATACAAATGATCGAGTTTCATGTCTTGTTTTAGGCATTCGGTAATTTTTATGCTAGAAATGTAACAACAATGTTTCTTTTGTGGAAAGGGATCCATATAGTTTTGGAGTAAAGTTTCTTTTAAGGATGCAAATGTAATTTTCATTCCTATATTCTTATGTTTTGAAGCACAACGGTAAAAGTGGCAGTTTTGTTACTATGAACTTGCTTTTGGGTAGTAATAGAATTTTAGCGGTTCAGTGATCTACTTTTGTTATTACATACGTTGATCACAAGTACAACGGGCATATGTGTTTTTCTTTTTGTGGAACTTTTTCCTTCTTTGTGCCATTGTCCATATGTTGCTAAAATGCATAAAAGATTTGATGTTTACTCTTCCTGGAATCCAGATCTTGGCCTTTTTTGCACGACCCAATAAGGACAACAAGATCCGAAAGTACTGGAATTGGTACCACCATTGGTTAGGACGAATGGCACTTTTATTTGGGAACATAAACATACTACTCGGGATCAAAATCGCCTATGCAGGTATTGAATGGAAGGTCTGTTATGGGCTTCTTCTTAGTTCGGTTTTAATTGCAACTATTGTATTAGAAGTTTTGTTGAGGATAAGAAGTTCCCGGAAAAGAGATCTTCCCCCAGCCTATCAAATGAACTCGTTTCAGTGAAAGTTTTTCTTTGTATCATTTATGCATCGTTCATGGTTCGAGTGTATGCATCATTTTTTCGTGACAAGACAGGCAACAAGAGATTAGTGTGTTGAAGATTTTCCTTAGCAAGTTGTGTAAAATCGGGTTGAACTGTTTGTTAAAACTGCTTTCTTTTGTCAGTAGTCTGTTGTTATTGTAAAAAAAATAAAAAAAATTAATAATAAAAAGATTCTGATTAAGTGCATGTACCATGTTTGAGGTCTCCTCTCTGGACAAAAGAAAGGTGGCTATGTGGAAGGTTTTTGTTGAATGATTAATTTGTGTTTGAGAGTGTTTCTCTATTTGGTTATATTCCTTGCTTGTTGCTTCTTTTGTTCGTTTATGTGCTTCACTATTTTGTTTGAAGAATTAAGTACAATAATTAAATTATATTGCTTACAATTAGTAAAATATTCAGTTAACGCTACTACGCTAGTCATGAATAAGGAGCGATGTATTGTAGTCGAGCAGAGTTAATCAGCCTATGCACGACTAAGATATCGGATTCCAGCAATTCCATCTCCCCTTTTTATATTTTGTTTTAGTTCTGTAAAGAAGTTATTTACGACCACAATTCTAGAGCCAACCCGAGCTTCATGGTTCAAGAGAGAACTAATTCTATATTAGCCGAATTGTTCTTTTGCATATAATGAACTTGACCTTGATCGTTTCTGTTTGGTTTAGTGTCCAAACCTCAGGTGCGCACTGCCTCTAGTCCTCATATCATAAACAATATTTAGGGTATAAAATTCTTGAGCCTTTTCTTGTTTCGCATGATTTGTGTTACTGAATTGTTAAATTTATTTATTCTCCTATTCCTATTCGTAGTCCTGGCTACGATTCGGACTACTTATAGCTAGAAGGGATGGGGTGTGATTCAATTTTAAAGTATCAGGGATTGAGACATTTTCTTCTCGTAAACATGTTAGCAAAATAGCCCGATCCATGAAACAAATGCTCACTTTTGTGATCTATTGTCTAACCCTTCATAACACTTGCATTGCCCATGTTTCGCTCTGCGGATTCTAGCTTTTCATGGCCATCACTCACCCACTAAGTTGCTGTAGGTTTTTCATATATTATTCAGTTCTCTTATGTGCGTCTGTTGGGTGTACCTTCAAGTAGGAGGACTTATGTGTCCAATTTCGAACATTGATATCCTTGTTTGAAAGTAAAAAATAAAATTCTTGTGCGAACTTGAAATATATGTCCTTATTTGATGGCTACAGAAACAATCAAGTACCATTGGTGTAATTTCAGAAAACTTAAAAGAAATAGGTTTCCTATTTGGTTTCTGCTTTCGGCGCAGCAACTTTGTGGTTATTTAACTTGTTCTGCTTTGAAAGTTGTTCACCTTTAAGCGTATATTTTATATTCAAATATAAATATTTTGATAAATTAATTATACTTAAATAAAGGACAATATTTTAGAAATTTTCAGAATAAGAGCTCATGCAAATAAATCTTTGTTTTGGGAATCTATTGTAAATATCCTTGATAATAGTGGGATTTTATGTTGTTTTGAGTTATCCAGAGCATCAAGATTCTTATCTTGTTACTTCTAAATATTTTATTTTTGTGTTTTTACTCTTATATCTATTTAAAATTGTTATCGTTCGCCTATACACGAACTGATTTTAAATTGTATTCTTTCTATTGGTTAGTGGATTGATTTGGCATGTAGTCCCGTGTATTTTTTACTCTCGATTTGGAGATATTTTTCTCACGTTAAATTTCAATATCTTTTACATATCGTTATTTATTTTGTGCATGTTGCTGATTATCATATTCTTACATTGGGACCATATTTTGTATTTGCTTCAATTAAGGTTTGGGAACTGGCATCAACGCTTGTTCGCTATTCCCAACAAGTGGTGTCAAAGCTGGAATATGACTCTTGTTTGTGTTTGATACCAATAAGTAGTATAGAGCTTGGCTTTCAGTTTTTTTTTTATTAGCAAGATGAATGATATCAATACGACTAGTATGATGTGTTTAGATTGTTCCAATTATCATATTTAGACGGATAAGATGGAAGACCCTATTTTCACAGCCTGACATTTCGTTGCTACGGTGCACCATACGAATGTCGAGAGTATGCCATTGTGGCGTGATACCTGGTGGCATCATGGCAAAAACATAAGAGGTTCAAGGATTCTAGAGTTTTATAAAGGGTTTTAGAGGGCTCCGGGGTATTCCGGAATATTCCAGAAGGTTCCAGAACATATTGGCAAGATCTTACAAATACTAGTGTAGTGTAGACCATTCTAGTAGGGACTATAACAATGTAGAAGCATAATAGAACATTATGGAATGTTGTAGAATGGTACAAATATGTATAGAATATTCATAGGATTTTTGTACAAAGGGGAAGACCTATCTTATTTGTAATCATCCACCATTTGAGTGATAATAAGAGAAAGAGTTCTCTACACCCCACTTTTCTGTAACTTTCATATATATTCTTGTGTGTATTTAGCTTCCGCTTCTTAGTTAAGAGTCGAGTAAGTTAAGACTGACTTAGCCCCCCAAAGCTAAGTTAAGCAAGCTATGTGCTATATAGGTAGGCTTAAGAAATTAAGCCTGTAACATTATCTACACGAAAGATTTGTACTTGTCGGTATTATCGAAAGAGAAGCCTGAAGGAAAATCCGAGTAGAAGTGGAAAGTTCTTCATAAAATGGTTTGTAAGTTTATTCGCCAATGGGTTAATAATAATGTTATGAAAAATGTGGTGGATGAGACTGATACGAAGACACTTCGGAAAAAAATAGAGAATTTGTATGCGAAGAAGACTGGCAATAATAAGATGTATGTTATTGGCTAGGTGATGTATTCGCAATATGAAGAGGGTAAGGCTATGGTTGAGCACTTAGGTGATCTCCAAGGTTTGATCATGCAATATAGTATTATAGGGGTGAAGCTCGACAATGAATTACAAGCACTGTGATTTTTGTGGATATTATAAAGACTTTAAGGACTATGTTGTCTAATTCTGCACCTGAAGGAAAGATCACCATCACAATAATGTAGAGCTCTTGATGGGAGAGGAGATAAGAAAGAATACTATGGCTCATCTTCTTGTATCGGATGCTCATTTTGCAGAATCTAGTGGGAGAAGTCAGAATCGACATTCAGGAGGCAGAAGTTATTTGAGGGGTGCTTCAAGTCATCGGGCTAATATTGAGTGTCATTTTTGTCACAAAAGGGGCACCTAAAATCGAATTGTTAGAAGCTTAAACAGAAGGAGAATGTTGGCAACATGAAGAGCAATTATGCATGGATTGTTAATGATGACTTCTTGGTTGTTTGTGATGATAGGAAAGATAATGCGATGATTCGTGTTGGGCAATAGACAGCGGTGTATTTATTCATGCTCCTCCATATCGTGAGATATTTTTTTCTTATAGCCCTTGTGATTTGGGTAATATTTCTATAGGCAATGATAGCATATCCACGATTGTAGGTATGGTGGATGTTGATTTGTGAACTAACAATAGCATTAAGTTAGTCTTGAGGAATGTGAAGCATGTTCTAGACATTGGTTTCAACATTCTTTCCGTAGGTAGGTTAGCCAATGATGTCTATTGCAATATGTTCTTGGAGAAGAGTTAGAAACTCATAAAGGGTTTGATTGTGGTTACTTATGGCTCTCAAAACACTAATTTTTTTGTAGTATGGATGGGCAATTTTGTAGTTAGAAGTGGCCATTTTAAGGTTACTCATAGCCTTAGTATCGTGGCAAGGAAGGTTTTGTTTGGATCTATGGAGGTTGCAAGTTTACTAGGCTCCATTTACTTAAATTTGGCAGTGGATGTAGGATTACATGTTGGTGGTGCTAGTCATCGGGTGTGATTCCTCAAGGATCATTAAAAAATTGAATGGGTTGTTCTGAGATTATTTGACGAGCCTGCGGAAATCATTATTTGTGGTTTGAATGATTTGTGTTTGCTTTTTTATTCTTTATTGGCTATTAGACAGAGTGTTGCTTTGATAGAATGAGTGAAGATTGTGATTCAAAAGAGATTGCTTTGTAAGGATATTACTTGTTCTTTATTTGCTAGAGGCTTGAAAATATCGTTGTCTTACGGAAAGGTTGATAAGTGTTGCAAGTTCACTTTGCGAGTTGTTGGAGTTCGAGGATAAAAGATAAATTGCATTGGAAGTTATTAGATTTCTAGATAAAAGACTAACGGTTTTGTTAGTGTCATGTTTGGCACGTCTCTCCTACTTATCGGTAGGAGAGATTTATTGGGTGTGCATTCAAGTAGGAGGACTTGTGTGTCCAATTTCAGATAATGGTATCCTTGTTTGAAAGTAAAAGAAACTTTCTTGTGCAAACTTGGAATTTGGGTCCTTATTTGATGGCTACAGAAAAACTTAATGACCATTGGTGTAATTTTAGGAAACTTAAAAGAAATAGGTTTCCTGTTTGGTTTCTGCTCGTAGCGGCGACAATTTTATGGTTATATAAATTGTGTTGCTTTAGGTGAAAGGTTGTTCACCTATGAACTTATATTTTACCCAAAATATAAATGTTTTGAAAAACCAATTATACTAAAATAGATAAGAATATTTTGGGAATTTTTAGAGCAAGAACTTGTGGAGATAAAGTTTTATTTTTGGAATCAATTATAGATATTTGGGGATTAAGGGATTGACCATTGTTTAGGGATTCTCCATTGAGTATTAAGATTCTTGTTTAGGTATTTCTTATTATTTTTATTTTATGGTTTTGCTCTTATATCTATTTGAGATTGATATCACATGCCTATTCACAAGGTGATTTTGAATTGTATTGTCTTTATGTTAACTTATACTACCTTATGTATTATTATTGTAATATTGTATTTACCTTATAGTTCTCATATAACTTATATAAACATGTTGTAAACTCTCATAATATCCAATAAAGATTATTACTTTGGCTTATCATTCTTGGCATGATATTAGAGTTGTCAATCTCTGACAAAAAATATATATATATTACGTACCCTTCTTATCGCCGCCCACTTAGTCGCCGATTTCCTATTGCTGGTTGGCCAACCCTCTTGTTTCCTCCTTTTTTTTGTTTTTTCTTCCCTGATTGTTATAACTTATGGCTACAGACTCTTCCAAGACTGCTTTTGTTATCCCTTCCACCATTGATTCCTTTACTATGGCTGCTATTATATCTTCCCCACTTTCTAACTCTAGTTCTCCCTATTATCTACATCTCATTGATCATCCGAATTTGATTATTTTCTCCCCAACTTTTAATGGAAATAATTATCACACTTGGTATAGATGGATGTGATGTGCCTTAATACAATGAACAAACTTGGTTTTGTTATTGGATCAACAACTCGCCCAAAGGAAGATACTACTCTTGGTTAGGCTTGGGATCGATACCGTAATCCAATTCTTTCATGTCTAATTAATTGTATTGATTTGCCCTTACCCCCAATGATGATAACAAGGAGAACATAGGTGCACATACTAGGATGGATTCAGTTCGAGTATCATTTGACCCAATTACAAGAGCTTGTACAAAGAAGTTCAAAAAATAGCTTAAAGGGTTTATTCAAGCAATTTGGTCTCAAGCTAATTCGTGGAGGCTTATTGAAGGAGTTGGAAGAGATTTTCAAGGCTGAAATTTCTTAATCCAAGTAGTGGAGTAATTGGAAGAAATCCTCGATATTGTTTCCTATTTTTAGGCTTGCATGCCAATTAAGATATTTCCATTTAGTTTGGTTTTCAGTTTTAGGAATAAAGGACCTTCACTTTTGAAGGTAAAAAATGTGTTGATTTTAAGTTTCCTTTTTGTGAGATATTTCCTACTTCGTTGTAATTTATTTATGTTTATTATGTCAAAATTAGGCAGGAATTTAGGAAGTTTTAACTGCCAATTCGTGCCTTATTATTGTATAAAAGCAAATGGCTAATTGGAATAAAGGGAGCATATTATTTTGACTCAAAATTTGTGAGAACAATTATCTTTCGGTTCTTTGAGAACTTTTGAGCGTTTCAGAGTTTTCTATAGCGTTCTACCCGATTTATCATTTTGTTCACCATCCCAGATTGTGGCTTCTTCACTATACCAAGGTTCTTACCTTCATAATAGGCAATGGATCGAGGTGTTTATATAACACCCTCAAATCAGCTCTAAATAAATACACAATTAAAATACTTTTCGCAAAATTTTGGGGAATTTTGTTTTTTTCAAAAATTATTGTGCATTTACTAAGTTGATCCGACGATGCTACTACACTAAGCACTACAACCCAATATCATAATAAATATGCAAAGAAACTAAACAACCAGTAACCACACATAAGAAAAGCCCATCATAATATAAACATCTCCTGGAAATCAGGTAGCATCTCCACTTAAGTAATACATAACTAGTCTACATTTGTGTAGAATATACTAATCCTGAAAAATAACATATGTGATACTACTACTACATATACATCCAGCATGTCCACAAATATGAAACAATAATATAATCATAAATACATCATCTGCAGCCCAAAATATAATACAAGTACAATTGTCTTAAAAATATGATCGTATAGTCATGCGACGGTACCTTGTAACTTGAAGTAAGCTCGTCTTACGCACATAAAATGGTCATCGACTCCAATACTCCTCTATCCCCTGCTCTGCTCCTAGTCCTCTGTAGAGTCTATGTATACATGCACGGACAAAGCAAATGAGTCAGACACTAGTATGCTATGAATGCCAATACAATAATGTGCTCAATAATTAGCTGAAAGGATATAATACCCCACTATCACAATAATAAATACAAAATGTTAATTATCAGATCCACAAGCAGTCGGCCATAACTATCAGGGAAAGCGCGTGTCTATCTAGCAATCTGCTCTAAACACAACTAGAATATAATATCATAAAATAAATCATAACGCATGTCAAGAGGATATGGGCTCGCCTTAACTTAGTCGCGGCTCAATCTTAGGTATACTCAGTACAACCTAGGAGCCACACCTCCAATGGGGTATACTGCACATATCTCAAAGAGCTCAGTAATCGAAACCTAACCCATAAGTCCCATCTCTAAGGAGTTGGAAAACAACACATATCAAATCCCTAAAAGACACATGTTACCCTAGTACATCAACAGTATATATATGTATGTGTGTGTATATATATATATATATAATATCATATAGCAAATAGAACAATTAATTACTTTACTCTACACTTATCCTATTACCCAAAATCAACTAAAAATATTATTCATAATGCCAAAAAAGCATTTAAAAGAAAAAAATATCTGACTCGTACCTCTGTCCAAAGTACGTCTAGTCACTCGGATAACACTTTGTTTCTAATTTACTTCCGGACCAGCGCTAACACCTATATGTGAAGTAAAGTGCATAAATATGTCTCAAATATTTCTATATATGCATATATATGCATGCCCAAAATATTTGTATATCTCACAAATAAAACAAGTATATTATTAGTCCCAAAAATATTATTAATCCCCCATAGTATTAAAATAATACCTCAAACTCAAAACAATATTTTCTTATCAAAATAAATATATTTCTAGAACTCATTTATTTTCCAATAAAATCCCAAAATAATTTCCTTTATAAAAATAATTTCCACTTTTTCTCAAAAATATTATAATTTCTCAAAATTATCTAGAATTTCACCAAAATATTTTAACCTTCAAAAATTCCATTTTCTCCAAAAATTCATAATTTTAAGAATCTCTTTAATATCTCTTTTTTTTCAAAAAAAAAAAAATTTTCTTTTCCCAACATGTATAATTTCACCAAAAATCACCTATTTAATCTAAAAATTTCAAAAAATAGAAACATAATCCAAAATAATCAAAATACCTCTTTCTCACCCAAAAATATAAATGATTTAGAACCTGGAAATTTTCCAGAAATTATCCGAAAATCATTTTTTTTTTTCCAGAATCACCGAATACCCAAAACACTCCATAAAATCCCAAAAATTAAACAAAATGCAATTAACATATTAACTCCCTTAGAAAATGTTCCTATACAAAAATATAAAATTTCCAAAGAAAATAAAATATTTTAAAATCCCGAAATTAATTTCTTTTCCTTCAAAATCATTAAATAAGCCTAAAAATATACTAGTGATCTAAAAATTATGCTAAAATAGGGATGCATTCATGCATGTCCATATAATATTTTCCTCAAACATGAATTAAATTTAAAAAGGAAATAAAAATATTTATGATCTCAAAATTGTTAGTTTTCCCCCCCAAAACTATTTTATTTGCACAGCTTTGCATTAAATTTAGAAATTCCACATAAATAAGGAAACACCCTTATATGAGCTCAATTTTATTTTCCCATGGTATATCAACTTTTCAGAAAATAATAGGCATTTCAAATTTCAGAATTAATTAATTTATTTTCCGAAAATCAATTATTTACTTAAAATTACTCAAATTTTCGTATTCAATTTTAGAAAAATCAGAAAAATATGACAATTTCGCCCAAAATTCTCAAAACTTTCATATATTGCCCAGAAAATAGAAACCTCAAAGGTCCAGCTCAAAATTTTCACGAAAACCATTCCCGAGCTCTGAAAACTTCATAAAATTTTATATGTATAAACTCTAAAATTTATGTATGCTACTTTCTATAAAAATTTATGACCAAAATATGTTGTAAACTCAAAATTATACCTCACAGATCAAGAAAATCTAGCTTAGTATGCTCCCGAACCTTCAGGATAACATGCACGACCCTCGTATTGGTAGAAAAAGAGTCTCAAACCTCTCTCTTTCTCTTTCTGAAATCTGTGTGTATGTGTATGTCTCACACCCCAAATTCTAGCAACGAACATGGGGTTGCGAACTAATAGTAATAAAAGAAAAGAAAACAAAAAAGGAAAGAAAAGAATACTGATAATAACCAAAAAAAATCAAAAGATTGCTACGTCGTCCTTGCCAACATACATTCATAATCATAAACAAAGCTTAATTTCATATACATCAATTCCGTAATACAACGATTCACAATTGACATATTAAACAGCAGCTACAAAATACGTGTGTGAATACGCGATCAATCTAAGTGCTCATAGCCAAAATACAAATAATATTACATATTGAGATCTAAATATAATTACAACATACCCTAGCAGTGACCTCTACAAAATATAACCAAAAGATGCTATCACCTCCTCGATAGCCTAAATATGTCTGCTATGGTCCTCCACCCCTGTACATTTATATTTACATTGTAAAAAAATAAATAAAAATAATACGATTAGATTTCTAGTAAAACTCTAAA
>MKEJ01040081.1:0-11503 GCA_001753735.1 Embelia ribes
AAATTTTGCTTTTCATTTTTTCCAAGATGTTACATATAGTTACTTAGATAATTGATTAAGAAAACTTGATTACCATTAGATATGATTAACTCAAAGAATACTTGATCATGATCAATTATTTGATTTTATATAATGTTAGTCAGAAAATGGACATTTTTTTTGTGTGTGGAGTTAAATGAATAAAACCAATTTACTAAAACACAAAATGGAAGTTTATTCAATAATAGTTTTTTATGGAGTTAAATGAATAAAAATACTTTACTAAAACACAAACTGTAAATTTATTCGATAATATTTTTCTTGGCAGGCAAACGATTAACAAATATATTAAATTATTTCAAATCAATAAATTGAGAACCTGTGATTAATATTGTATTGCATCGTTAATCTACATTATTAGCATCCAACGAAATAATTTTTATCCTAATATAGTGTATTTTTTAAAGAAAAAGGCAAAATTCCCTAAATTTGATAAAATGACTAGTTTGATCAATAAGTGAAACTTGAGGGGAAAATAAACAAATATAAAGTATAGGTATTAAACTGATAGGAAGGCAAAATTCAAGGTTTTTTTTTTAGGTTACCTTCAAATAATGAAGAGGAAAATTGGAAAAACAAAAGGTTTTAATGGGGGTTCAAGTGAGAGACTGTAACACCTAAATCCTAAGTCCTGACCATTGGGACACCTAACATGTTATTATAAAATATGAATTATTAATGTTCAGGTCACGTGTATATTATCATGTGTATATTGATATTTTTGGACACTGGTTATATATAATATCTTTATGGATCTTTTGGGACCATATAATTTGTTCATTATTGGTAGTGCAAACTGTGCTTGAATAAGTTTTAGAAATATATCATTTTATATTTCTTAATTTGGTAAGTTTTTATTCATTTTATAAACCCATAACAAATATGATGAATATATGATTCTAATATTGATTTCAATATCGATTCTAGTGATATTTGAGCATTAATTCAAGCAGATGTGTCATGGGGCATAACTAGTGGAATATGGACATATTGTCGTGATTCTTTTTTATCTCAAAAATACTACAGATATACTGGGCAACAGTATTTGTAACAGACTTGTTCTGTAAGTCTGATTGTTATATTTATCTGATGATATCATTATCCTATATCTTATAATTGCTATTAGATGCATGAAGTCAAGTGGTGCTCGCTAAATTGTTCGCTAAGTAAATTCATTGCTATAACTACAATTGTGAGAGTGAGTATTTGATGGTGTAAGATCTATTAGTTAATCTAATTTATGATCTTTGACTTAGTAAATTATTTACTGACAGGGCATATTCCCATGGACATAGGCACTGGCTGAACCACGTAAAAAAAAATTTGTGTTCATTTACCTGTTATTCTTGAGCCATGGCATTACAACAAGAAGATAAAATGAACTTTATTAAACATTATTGCAGAATATGTTGTAACAAATTATGAAACAATAGTATATGATATCTATCAATTAAATTTTTATTCTGAAAATTAAAGGGGGGCATCCACTAGTATAATTAAAAAGAAAAGGCAATAATAGACCTTACGAATTCCACGATGACTAAGTAAAAGTTCCGAGAAAAGCTTGCAAATGACGCATATCACTGAATTCAAGATACTAGATATTAATAAATAAAGTTCAATTTTGACGACTTCTTGTTACTTATCTTAATATGAACGGTTCTAATTGTGGAACAATTCAATAGTAATAGTTCTCACGGATTTGCTTAAATTCATTAATTTTCATCAGAAAATAAATAAAAAATAAAAATTGAATGGTTTTCCGGAATATTGAGGCACTTAAAAGTGCAGTAAAATAATTAAATTAGCAAGAGGATGGTGGATAATAAAAATGAATCGAACGTTGTTAACCATAATAACACAAATCAATAACACCTTTTGCATCTTAAATATTCCTTTATGTGCTTTAACACTTTCGCCTAGAAGCAATAAACAAGTAATAAGTTGGAAATTAGTATTTTGAAAGTAGGTAGAGTTCAGTATTTTTAAAATTTTGTTACAATCCATTTCTTCACATTTATGCATGGTTGAGCATAAATTATTATGTTTCTTGAAGTTAGAGGACTTTAATTATCAAAATGCCAAACTAAAATATAGTATTGAGTTATTAATTAAAGTTGGAAATTATTGAGGGTTTACCTTGACTGGAAGCTAGATGTGGAAAAGTGGAGAAGGTCAAGATTCAGCTTATCACATGTTCTCAATATAGAAGTTATCCAAATAAAAAGGAGGGTGCTCTTGCTCTAAATATTTAGAATCAAAATAAAAATTTATTATATAAATTATATAAATAAAATTTTATAATAAAAAGTTTTAAAAATATTTTTATAATTGTATATGAAAGATTTTATTTATGTGTTCTATATTTTGTTTTCTATTAGTGTTTTAACACTTTTTTTCAAAAAAAAAAAAAGCATTTTTTATATGCCGCTGGCCAATTATTATTATTATTATTATTATTATTATTCAATATATTGATTGAAATTACACTATCCCCTAAGGTTTATATATTGATTGAAATTACACTATCCCCCCATGAGTGTCTGATAATTTCATCTTACCCCTTGCGATTTCCGAAATTACACTATCCCCAGTGAGGTTTATATATTGATTGAAATTTACCCTAAGAATTTTGGGGGTAAAATGAAAGTCAAATTTAGAGTTATAAATTAGCCTTAAAATTACCGAAATACCCCTTATATAGAATCCATTCACTATTTATTAATTTCTTAAAAATAAATTATTCAATTACTTAAATAAATAAACCATACAATATGGTGTTTCTTTAATATTCACAACTATAAGCTTCAAAATTAATTAAAAAAGGCAATAAAGTCAGGAGTAAAATGGTATTTCCATATAAAATTCAAACTTGTATTTGAAATAGAGGCAAAGTGTAATTTCAGACATTTATGGAGTATTCTAAAATATGCAAAAACCTTTACGGGGCAAAGTATAATTTACCCTTTTCCTAAAAGTCTTACGCTTGACTTTATTTTTAGTCAAAACATACGGCGAAAAAGAGAGTGCATTTTGATATGCAATGCTATTTGTCATAAAATTAACACCATTTGCTAAACGGTGTGGAATTTTATAATATTTATATGTATAAATTTTTTATATATTATTACATAATTATTAATATTAATAGAGAGAGCAACAATATATAAAAAAGAAAAATAAATATTATAATAAAAAATTACTAATTTCCTCCTTACGTGTTAGCAAATGTATGATAATATATTAAAAAAAATTTATGCCCTTAAATAAAATTTCAATCCAAAAATATCTGCGGTTGCATTTCGTTCACGGATAGACGTTATTAAACACTAAACAATAATAGGTCTGACAACTTCAAAATATTTCGTCGGTTACCACGTGAATAGATGGCGATGTCAACTATTACAATAGATAAGGCCCCAGTTAAGAGCTTGGTGCCGGTCAATTATTAGTTTTCCTCAATTTAATACATAAGACTTTTTTGTCCCATGCATACGTGGTCAACAGTTGACATTTTGACTAAACCATTTTTCGTAACGAAGTTGCTAATTTCACAAAATACACTCCATTATTTCCCACACATTAGGAATTTCGTTTTGGCATTAGCCAAGGCCGGTAATTTGTAAAAATTTTATAACATGTTTCGATTAAAAAGATAGTGGTTAGCATCCGTTGGGGGTCGTTTAACTTAGATGACGATCATTTTCCATCTCGCTCACTAGTGACGAGGGCCACGGGGAAGCTCCTCGCTGCAAATAAATGATCGGCCAACTATGGGAAGCTACCAAAAATCTAATTCCGCTCCGATTTGCGCTCACTTAGTTAGTAAATTCGTAAATTTTTTGCCATTTAATATTTGTGCATATGGAAAAAAAAATTTCTATTTTTTGAATCTATGTATATAACCAAATGCAACATATGAATAGTCTTGGCACATCCTGTGTATCAAACATATAACTCACATTTTTAGCAGTTATTTCGTTTCAAACTTTAGAAAAAATATTTAAAAATAATTTTTTTTTATATATTCTGCCAAATTTTTGAATTATATTTTTGCACCGAAAATCGTATTAAATACGTCTGTTCCAATTTTTTTTTCTTGTTTTTGGTCCCATAGTTTACTATCTATGGTTGCTCATGGGATTAGCTGCCACTCTTCCAAATAAAGAATCACAGCCAACTTATGAGAACTATGCTTGTCGTAGATGTAATGCGTGTGTAATATTTTTCACATACATATAATGCTGATTATTATATATTAAAAATTTACATATCAATTGAGTTTTCATATGGTAACTTATAAAAAATTATTTTGGTTTGCAATGGAGGGAAAAAAAAGAGAAAGGAAGTAGGAATGGTTAAATAGTGTGGAAAAAAAAAAAAAAGTGGAGTTGGGAAACTGAGTTATGGTAGGGATGGGGTTTTTCTTTTTCATTTCCGCCCTAGCGGTGGTCGAGGTTTCTTATGGCCTATCGTCCCCATCAATGAATAATTAAATTTTAAAAATTATTTTACTTTAATTAAAATTAATAACTCAAAAATTATATTTTCAAAAAATAAACAAATAAAACATTACACAATTAAAACAATCAATCAGAAATTGGAACTTAATTTTCTTTCAACTACAAATTAAAAAGAAACTAATACTTTAGAAGCACTTTATTATACTTCGAATAACACTCATAATATCAAAATACCATTATAAAAACACAATCAAATATTTTGCAATTTTTCAAAAAAAAAAAATACCCTTTTATACATAACGGAACATTTCAATCAAAACAAATCCAATACCCTATATATATAAATGAGAATATTATTACAATTATGTAAACAACAGGGTGAGTTCGGGGGCAGGATGGGACGAGCATCTGTATTCCCATTCTCGCCCCCGTCAAAGTCAGGATCAAGTTTTTTCCGTCAAAATCAAGGTAAGTTAAGATGGGTACTCACGGGTTCAGTTTTCATTGTCATACCTAAGTTATGATGCATCGACAAGTCTATTCTTTCAATAACTATATTTTCTAATATCAATTTGTTTAATTTATGTAATATTGAAAAATAGTTATAGCAATTTAGGTGTCCAAAAATCGTGAGAGGCCCGTATTTATAATATAGATTGCACAGAATTTGAAAATAGAAAATAGTAGTACTAACTCTTCATACAATAATTGTACCTGGCCCTCTTCATAAAATTGTGATTTTCCACCCCAACTACCGTATTCAGAACCAGCACATGGTACCAGCACATTTCCTTTTTCAATCAGTCCTGTTGAGCAGGGTATGCAAATAGCACCAACAAATTTCGATTTTATATTCGCAACTTAAATTAAATATATGAGTCTCGTATAAATTTTAAATTTAAAAATTTTAATTAATCTCAACTGCTAATTTAAAAATAATAGATACTAATGCAATGAGTATGCCCTACCCAGCTTCCCTTAATACATTATTCACGTAGAATTTTTATTCAATTCTATTACTGTAGTTATGGTAAAGGAATCTTAATTCAAGTTATTAATTCAATGCAATTAAAAATCAATCGCCATTGAAAAATTCTCCTCATTAAATAAGTGGATAAAAAAATGAGATATAAATTTTGGATTGATGTCTTATTCCAAATTGAAAAACGTTCCCATCACTGAATTTCATAAAACATATTATTTTAATGCCATTGAGGTTGAAATAAAAGTACCTTTAATCGTTATCGTAAGCAAACTACACAAGATATTAAAAATGGAGGGTTCAACCATCACCACCAAACCAAACCTCCCATGGAAGATCCGAATGACAACCGCCACCGCCGGCCACATCCTCGAATGGTGTTGCCGCCCTGACGGTACCGTCAATCGCCGCCTCCTTTCTCTCTTGGAAAAAATAAAAACCGCCCCCTCCGCCGTCCCTATAGATGGCGTCACCTCCCGTGACGCCATCTACGACCCCTCCCGAGGCCTCTGGCTCCGCGTCTATACTCCTGTCGGTACCACTTCCTTGTTAGAGTTCATAATTTTGTTTAATATTTCCGACTTGCCCTAAATTTTATAATTTAGATTTTGCCAATATTATAATGATATGATTTGTTTATGAGTTGACAAATTTTCAACCAAACAATTGTAAGTCAATTGTTACACAGTTTCAGAAATACAGTATTTTCATTCTATTTTTAACTTATTTATAGTATTTATTTTTGGAAATTATAATAATATACATCCGCTTTTAGCAAGTTGCCAAGCTTATCAAACTGTGCTTTGTGCACGTATTATTTTTAATAATTTTTTATATTGTTCCATTTTGTGTCGTATATCGTGAACTTTTTTAGCATAGCAATTTTATAGTATGAAAACAAAAATATCCGGTTTCGTCCTGTTTCATTTCTTTGTGACTGATTGAATCTTTGATTGATTAATTTTTATGTTTCTTTCATCTATCTTAAAAATCTATAACTAGGTTTTTTCTTTGTCTTCCATTGACAAAAAGATACAAAGCATAATTTTATTTATTTACTTCCTAAATTAGTTATATTTTTCAATTCATTTTTTGATATGTAAGTATCGAACTTACTTACTTATTTATTTCTAATTTTAATTATAATTTTTCACTAATAAAACTAAATGTATATATATCGGTGATGCATGTCCGATACATCATATGTCTCGTTTCGTAAAAGACAGACGTATATCAATCCATATTTGGTTAAAATAGAGATAAAACTACGATGAATAAGAAAATTTTCCGATAAGAAAATTTTCCGAAAAGTATTGTATTGTATGAACATTTCGTATCTCATAAGAGATTAACAAGAATATAAGTTGCAGGTTCAACATTCAAGAGCCCCAGTTATAATCTTCTTTCACGGAGGCGGATTCTTCTGCGGAAGTCCTGACATGCCAATGTTCGACGTCTACTGTCGCAAAGTCGCATCCAGCCTCCCTGCTGTCGTGGTCTCCGTGAAGTACCGCCTCGCACCCGAGCACCACTTCCCGGCACAATTCGAGGATGGTTTCAACGCATTGAGGTACCTTGACAACGACAGCGATAACATCCTGCCAGGGTGCGCTGACGTCAACAGCTTCTTCTTGAGCGGCGACAGCTGCGGGGGGAACATAGCGCACCACGTGGCGGTGCGGGCGGCCCAGGAAACAGGGTTTACGAGGTTGAGGGTCGTGGGCCTCGTGGCGTTGCAGCCATTCTTTGGTGGGGAGGAGCGCACCAAATCGGAGCTTCAGATTAGTGCCGGAGGTCTGAACGTAAAGCGCATTGATATGTGGTGGAAGATATTCTTGCCCGAAGGTAACATGTTACGAAATTTGCACTTTTATCATTCAGATTTCGCCATTTTAGTCCTTATACTAGCAGTCGATGCATATGCGACATGTGTTTCATTTCATAAAAATTACCTAAATTAAAAGATCACCTAAACACGGCAAAATACTAGCGATGAGTGCCCAATTTTATTAAAATGACCAAAAGACATTTGTTCAGAACTTATGTAATGTTACAAAAACAAAATCTAAACAAGAAATTAAATATTGTGAGAGTTTTAATTGAGACACAGGATACATATACTAACTTGGAAAAACATGTGCAGATCGTTTTAAAATTTCAAATGCCAAGATGTGTTATCAACCAATAAACATTTGAAACAAAATTAAAATGATGATTTTTCTTTTTCTGGGTGACAATGAATTTCTTTTCGTTGATATAAAAAAAAAATGCCATCACCAAAAGTAAAACAAAAAAACAAAGTAGAAATAAAACAATACTGAGAGTAAGTTGATGAACACATTAATTACAATTGATCTCCATAATCGATACTGTAAAATCTCTAATCGTGAAAAAAAACAAATGTTTATTGACGGAGTCAAATTCGTAGTATAAAACACAATTAGATATAATTAAGTTTATCTCGTTACATAAAGTAACAAATTACAAAATCACAATTTGCAAACTTTTTTTAAAAGCAAATATCCGTATTGTTTTTATGATTTAACGAAAGGGCAACATACATAATCAGCAAATTAAATTCCAAAAAAAAATCTAATATATCTTACTAGTAAAATGGGAAAATCATAAAAAAATAGGAATAAAAAATCCTTGGCACTTGCTTACTACTCAAAATTTCACCATCACATGAAACGATCAACACTTAGATATATTTCAATCACTCCATCTATAGGATTAGACTGAATCCAATGATATAGATTATTTGTATAAAAAATTATGTCAAAATATGTATATAATAAATTACTTTTATATCCCTTTTAGTTATTTGACTACAATTTAGTATTATGTTAATTATTTAAAAGTTAGATGTTTGTTTCTTGGATGGGCAAAGTTTGACCGGGCTTTAAAGATAATTTCCTTTTTTGTGTTTGATTTATAATAGCAATGGATAATAGATAATAGTTATTGCAGTTCGTGACATGTGTTCATAAAAATAGGTTCAAATAATGGATATAAAATTTTTTCTTGAAGATATATTTTTAGTGGAGTAAATTTAGGTTGACTTTAAAAATTATGTAATTTTCAGAATTATGTAAATGAAAAATTGTGGAAAAAATAAATTAAAGATTAATCATTTGTTTGATATTTGTTTTATATAAAGGATTTAGTTTGGAAAAAATAAATTAAATATTAGATAGTTTTAGAGATCTAAAATTAACCTATATAACTTTTTTTTGGACCCATAATTAAGTACGGGTTCCGGAGAAAAATAGAAATGAATTACTAATATTGATTTATTAACAAATTAAAGATATTAACAAGTCTAAGCGGAATGTTAAAAGATGTATTAGGTCAAAATTATAGTTATTCTGCCATTTAAAACCTACAAATTTGTAGCGAAATTTGATTGGCCACTTTAAGGATGACAAATTCTGTATTTATAATTTATTGCGTAAAACAATTTAGGTGTTCATAAATTTGAACATAAATTTGGGGTACAAATTGTTTTCATTAGTCTATCGTATATATATTAGTTAGTAATGTAAATATTTTTAAAACGCCACCTAAAACTTTGCATCAGCCGTAATTTATTTATTTATTTATTTATTTTGGTTTTGTGGTTTTATTTGTTCTACTTTATTTTCATTTCTACCAAATTTTTTATGTATTCAAATTATTTGCGTTTTATTTGTGGACTGATAGTCTGCTGGAAAATTAAATAAAAAAATAAAACTTTATATCCAATATTGCAATTAAATAAAGAATCTTATGAAAATCAGAATGGAATTGAATATAGAATACCCAAACAATTATATATAAACTTCTAATTCCAAGACAACACGGATATAAACTTTTTATGAAGAGTTTGGAAAATCTAATAAAGCGTGTTAAAAGATTTAAACTAATAATTAATAGGTGTATTAATTTAATGTACAAATTTACGAATATTATTTTTGCTCCTTATGTTGTACACAATAAATCATGAACTAAGAAAATACTCTATGGCCTACTATGGGAACCATGATAATTTTTAAAATCTGTTTCTTAAAATTGCTTTTGAAAATTAATTATAAAAGTTGCTATAATTTTAATATTTAGTAAATAAATTTTAAAAATTTCTTTAATAAGTAATACAATGTTTAGTAAAGTGATATTCATTATTATAAAACAAGAGTAAATATGTATTGAGAATATAAGAAATATAATTAAGGTTATTATGATAATTAAAAAAATTACTTTTCAAAATATGCCTAAAACTATTTTAAAAAATACTATTAGAAAAATAGAAGCAAATTCTTACAAGCAATTGTTATAAAATTTACTAAATGTCCCAAGCTACCATTTGCACACAAGAAAAAAAAAAATGAAAGCAGATAATAAAATATAATTCCAAACTTGTTCCAAGTCAAACTAATAAGAAAGTTTAAATTACCTCGAAATAGGATAGAGGGAGAGAGAGAGAGAGCAATAATTGAAAACCAACAAAATAAGTTTCATTTAGAGGAAAGGAATTAAGGAGACGATGTTAGTAGGGAAAAAATAGGGCAATAGAAAGTAGTGGTGATAGAATTAAATATTTTTTTTGTCATTTTATTTTATGGATAAAATAGACAATTAGAAAAATTGATTGGGCTTCATTTTTTTTAACAGCCGAAATTGAGTATGTTTTATAATTAGTATAGATAGATAAATATATAAATGGATACCTAGATATTAACTAAATGAAATTAACCTGCTTAATCATATCGGGCTAATCTTTATGTATAAAGGGGAAGCATTTAAATGAAGCTGCATCAACAATTTTATTATTCCAAAAATAAGCTTTCTCTTTTTTTAATATTACAAAAATTAAACAAATTGATACTAAAAAATACAATTTTTGAAAAAATAAATAGTCAATACACCGTGTACCCACTTTCCGTACTTCCACTTTTCCTATATTTTTTTCTTTAGCCATTCTCGGCTCCTTTCAATTCATACCTTCTATTTCTTTCTCTCTCTCAATTTCAAAACAATTTTTTTTTTTTTTTTAATATTATGAAACTAAATCGGTATATAAAATTTAATATGTAATTATAAATATTGTTTATTTGTGAATAATATCGTACAGGTACCCCATATGTCATGGGGCCAGTAACAAACAAACCCGCTCAAGCAAATCAAAATTAACTTGATTAAACCTAAATTAGTTTCAAGTACACCCAATTTATACCAATGTTAACCGCAAATACACCCAATTAACCTCAAATACACCTAATTAAACCTAACTAGTACCCAAACACAATCAATGAATTACAAAATATTTATTGTTGTAGCACTCCGACCGTACGTGAGCGAGCGTGTTTGGGTGGAAGTTGGTGAGCGGGCATAAGATGCTGTTGAGCTGGCACGTTAGCAGGCTACCACGCTGGGTGAGCTACTATAGTGTCGAGAGGGACAACCACTAGTCTTATATCGTCCGGGTGAGGGATATAGGGATGAGGTATACAAGTAAGAACACGAATATAATAAATACAACGCGTTTTAAAGCCATACAAGAGTTGAATTGTTTAGAACTCCAAAATTAAACGCGCTCGTGCTAGAGCATTCCTACAATGGGTGATTTTCCTGTAAAATTTTAGCAATGCACGTATAATTTTGCCCGAAACAAACAATATTGAATTGTATAGATTCACGCGTCGTTACAATTGCAATATGTACTTTTACATAGAAAACAATGGTTCATTTTTTAAACTAATTGAACATACAGATTTTTGTGACGAGTGACATATAATTCAATATCCACGTACCAGGGAAATTGCTTTTCTTTCAACATTTTACTAAATCTTTGTAAGTATTAACAATTCCATAAATCGATGCCCTATGATCAAAGTTTTGTAACTCGTCATTCATTCATTCATTCAGGTTCAAACAAAGACCATGAGGCTGTCAACATATTCGGGCCAAATTGCAAAGTGGATATTCGGAGTCTGAATTTTCCGCCCACAATGTTAGTTATCGGAGGTTTCGATCCGCTAAA
>MKEJ01040087.1:0-15155 GCA_001753735.1 Embelia ribes
TATGTATCAGAGTTTTCTTTTTATTTAGGGTCGTGTTCCCGAGTTTGCGAAAATTCGGGGTGTAACAATCACAGGTACGGTTAGAATTTACTGTATTTGTTATTAGAATCATGAGCCTTTGTATGATTGTGTTTATGAGTTGTGATTATGTATTTTTGTGCCCTAATGTGTAGTGGATAATTGTGTGCTATTATGAGTAGTGTAAATTAAGAATATTGAGTTGAGTTGCATTTGAAAGACACAAACATAACAAGAATATGTGAATTATTCTACGATTAGAGGGTGCAAGGACTGACTCTCTAAACAGAGAAGGTGATTATTTAGGGTGCGAGGATTGGCTCTAGAATATTGATGCATAAAAAGGTGTGATAACTGACCCTCTAAATCTTTACACGTAAAGTCACGGGAAAAATACAATCCTAAAATTTGATATTAAATTGTGAAACTCTTGAGAACTGTGTATCGTAATTAGTGGTATAACTAAATTTCTCGAGTAGTTGTATTGTAATATTTATTGTCATGTTTTGGTTGTTCATATTCGCAAACATATTTTTTTCTTATTATGCTACTTGCAAACATAGTAAAATAAACCGCATGTTGGATTATTTTGTTATCCCAAACAAGAACAGGAACAGGTGGAGTTCATATCCAAGATTAGAGTTGTTAGAACTGACTCAACTTTATGGATAGTAGTTTTATTTTGTTTCAGTATTTCAAGAAAAATGTTTAGTTAATTTCAAAAATTATAAGCCGTCAAGCTAAGATAATATTTTAAGACTTTGATATTTTCAAATAAATGGACAAACTATTTTAAGTCCAAATTGATATTTTTATAGCCCCTCCCACTTCCATCCCCGGTTACAGATATGAAAATTTTGATTACAGGCTTTAGAGATTCGGTAATTCCAATCCTTTGTGGAAACTTATCAAAAGACACCACTGATTATTGCAACTATAAATTAAGAAACACTTCCGAAATTATTTGAACCACAGAGCAGTAGCAGTGCGGGTCAATAATAATAATAATAATCTTAGGAGTTGTGTTCTTTTGCATAAAGGAAGTATGTGTTCTTCCGTATGATATTTGAAAGGGGGTGTCCTTTTGTGTAATTCATAAAAGACAGTATCCTTTCATGAGAATTCTGAAAGGTGCCATTGCGTGACTCAGTTGATTTCTCAAGTGTCTGTTGCAATAAGACGGTTACTAGTGTTGAAAGATTTGCCTCATAACTTTAAATAATATTTGTAAAAAAAAAAAAAAAATTGTTCCTGAAAGTGAGATATAAAAAACAAATGTTATGGAACTAATGTAAAGTATATATGTCATTTGCCAGCGGTTAATGTTTGTTTTGAAATCTTTTGAAAGAATTTACATATATACATGCATACTTTCTGTGTGTACAAAAAACTCAAAAACTAAACTCCACAAACGGGTGGCGCACCACCACAGGACAAAGAGAAGGGTCCGGCAGGAAAGTAGAATCGGTGTGGTGAGACTGCCGGCTTTCGAAAGAGGTGTAAATCTCGCGCTCGCTCGGAGTGGTGATATGACTTCCTGTTTCAGCCTCGTGGTGATTCACCATGACCTTCAATGGCCTCATTGGCACCGTCGTGGGTTTGGGCTGAACTTATGTGAAGGAATAGTTGTCAAATGAACTGTTAAGCTTATACTGAAGGAAATTTTGTGTTCTTCAGTATTTGTTTGATTGATGAATGATTATCATTTTGGTTCATTTAACCCGTAATGGTTGTACAATCCATATAACTGTTAGAATTTTCAAGTTTGCCCGTTCGAAACTCTTCTATATTTTGTTTCCGGTATTAACTCTAAACGGGAATTACAAATGGGTATTGTCTTATAGTGGGAAAACAAATAGATTATGTTTGTTAGTGTGCTTGGGATCTTAGCAAATTTCAAGAACTTTATGTCTTCAAAAAATACTTAAGAATGTTGGGTTGTCGGTACAAAGAAAACTATGTTACCGAGGGAACTGAAGTTATAGTCTCTTCATAAAAGACGAGTCTCCATGCAGAATATCCAATAAAATGGAGATATAAGTACCCAGTGAGTATAATAGTGATTTTCTCTAATACTTTGGGTTGACCATTATATTGATAAGAAGGACAATCACTCGTCACCATTGCGTGAGTTAGCAATGTGTATATAAAAAGAGCAATGTATTTCGATGTGGGGGAAGTCCTAATTGGAATATCTTGCACTATTAGTGTATGAAAGATTCTATTTGAGTCGGACATTGTAATACTGGCATACATCTAGACTATTCTGGTATAGTGTGGAGATGCTTTTAAAAGTGTAAAGATCCAATGGTAGACATTGTGATGTGTTTAGATATGTTTATAAGTCACAGGACTTGGAATAAAACCGAGACAATGATAAATAACTTGATTTTATAAGAATGCAAGTAAAACCTTATCAATAATGAGGACTTGATTTTGATGTGTAAGAAAAGTCTTACACAATATCCATTATATAAGGGTTCAAAGTCTTTTGTCAAATACTAGAATTACATTTGGATGAAAATTCAAACTCAATGATTTTCAATGTAGATAATATGTACATCTTGGGACACAACAAATAGCTAAAGTTCACAGAGTATGTACTCAATAAATAAACTGTGTACAAGAGAAATAATCAATAGTGGAAGAGTTCGATACTGTTGAGTAATGTATTAAAGAATGACTATATCTTACACATGTGTGTGCATAACCTATGAAAATCCTCAAACAGTAAGTCAGCAATTCCTACTATGAAGTTGGAGTTTATAGCATTAAACAAGGTTACGATAGCATCTCATAGTGGTATGAATGATGTGGCACACAAATTGGTTTGGATGTCAACATGACTAAACCAAAACCTATAAAATAGTACAATCATATATCGACTAGAGTTGTAACTTAATAAAAATTCATGCTCTATATGAGCAACACAGGTTAGTACAATTTAATGAGCATAAAAGTATGGATATGACTTAGTCGTCTAATACGAAGTATAACATGATATCATAAGTAATGGAAAATATGTTAAAAGTTTCTCGAGAATACGAATGACCTTTGATATTATGCTATCAAAAAGGATAACATTTGGGGATCCAATGTTAAGGCATTACACATGGAACAATTGTGAGTTTAATCAGAGGAATGAGATTGAGCCCATTAAATGATCAAATCTCTATGATGACAACCCAAACTAGTCGTACTGGAGATTCTCGTGGAACTAGGCTCAGTAGAAGAACAGAATTGGGTGGGGAGGTCGCCCAAATCACTCAGGAAAATCAATTTCCTACCCATTTCTAGGTTGAATGAGTGATTTTGTTAAGGATAATCGGTGCTTTTTAATGATCCTTATATCTAGTCTTTACTAGTAGGGTATACAAGAATACTCTCAATAAGAGAACGCCTATATTGAGTATAAGTGTGGCTACTTTGTTGAAAATAATTTTAAGGCTAGTTCTCAAAGAAACTACCAAGGCATGTCTAGTGCCAAAATAGACACAATGAAAGGAATAATTAGCGGTATAGGAAATGCATTGTGTGAGTATTATTATCTTAATATATACAAAATGCCGAATGGTTCAAGGCATCGCGTCCATCAGTTGCAAGAATATCCAATATTACTTTACTACGGAAGGTTTAAAGTCAAAAGCTACCATTCCTGATGCAACAAATTTTTGTGGTACTCTCGATTGCATTAGGATTCACGTTGCATTTTTCCAACCATTTCGTTCATGTGAGGGATTGTTGTAATTTATTTAAAAATTCATATTTTGAATGAAATAATGTAATTGTTAAAAGATGTAACTCTTAATGGAAAAGCACACCACTGCGGATTGAAAAGGTTGCAACTTTTGGAAAGATTGCAACCCTGAAAAAAGATTGTGCCCTTTCACTAAAAGACACCACATTGTCTATAAAAGGGATTGATCACCCCAATTTTACAATACTTCATTCATGGCATATTTTTCATAGAAAATAAAATTTCTCTCTAAAATCTTTCTTGTGCATACCCACATGCATATGCTAGAGAGTACTAATACCGCAAAAGTTCCAACAGATACTCGAATAGCGATTTCTTTCCGAGTATGGGATCGGACGTTGTACCTTGGTAGGAAAATTGAATTTAAGGGGATATAGTGAAACCATAGACTCATCCAGGATTGCATACGAATATGTTCAAATTCTTGTTTGTAAATTTCATATTCGGAAAAATCAGATTTTTCGACAACAAGGTTAGTGACATAATTTCATTGCACAACCAAAAGTAAGGTAAACATTGTATTATATAATTTCGTATCACTTAATTTAACTATTTATTTTGTTAGTTTAATACGGTAATGATTATTTTATGGTAATATTTTACTGCATAAATGCATGGTGGAACCGACAAAATAAACCCAATTCTTATCAATTATTAAAAAAAATTAATTAATTCAAAAACAAAGTAAGAAGCAAGCGATTAACTGATTGAATTTTTCTCTTAAGAAACCATGAAACTTAAAAGTATTGAACGTATTATTTATATATCATAAAATTTTATAAAGGGGGACATTATTTAGTACAATTTTTTTTAGTAATCTAATTACTTGTGCAATTATTGAATGTTGAATGTGTTATTTATAAATCATAAAATTTTATAAAGGGAGACATTATTTAGTACAAGCTTTTTAGTAATTTAATTTCTAGCATAATTATTGAATGTATCCTTAAATGTAATAACTATATGTATCATGGGCCTAAATTAATAATTTATTTTAGTGATACAATTAGTATTAATATTTAAAATTTTATCCTAATAGTGTACAATTGACAGCATCACTTGAATATCATCAACTCTATCATGTACGCAGATTTATTTTTTTATAATCACATTAAATTTTCCTTCTTCTAATAACATTACCGAAATTGTACCATGGGAATTTTATAAGTTATTTTTTGGGAAATCTTATTAGTACATATATTTAATTCATGATATAATTCTTTTATATTGCAATTGGCATTTAATTTGTATTAGCGGAAATATATTTTCTTAGAAACTTATCTTGGAGTTTATGTTTTTAAAAAAAAAAAAAAAAGTTGTGAGAAGAATTAATTAATTAGTATGGCTGCTAAGAACGAAATGTTTGCCGTGCTCATCTCTTTCGCTCTCGTGTTTTTGCTCTTTGCGACTTCTGGTAAGTGCTTTAATTTCCTACTTGTAGCTATATTTGATAATCCATATTAAAACGTAGTACAATCTTATTTCCAGAAATGTTTATCCTCCTCTAGTTATAGCAAATATGGGTTAGTTTGGTGTGAATTTTAAGTTTAAACTTTTATCCTTAAAAGTTGTCGTAAATGGCCTACTTCATCTTTAAACTGCATAGTTTTGCTTTTTAGCATGAATATGTAAAAGTTTTAAGCTATATCCTCTAAACTTTTTCTGTGTTTCATAAAAAAACTATAACCAAAGGAAGCCTAAATCTATTTACATAATCAAATGTTTCATCAACGTAAATATACAGTCGCAATTTCTATCCGGGTTTTGATTCTTGTTTGTTGGAGTACGTTTCAGTATGTAATGACGTTAACATAGGGTACAAATTGCACTTGAACTATGTATTTATGTACTAAACTGACAGCACACTAGCACTAAAAGAAATCATGATCCATTCACACTAATAAGCATAAATTCAAGGGAAGTTATAGTTTCACTATATTCATGTCAAAAAAAGTGACAACCTTGTTTAATTTGTTTTCTGTATAAATCAAAAGAAAAAACAATCTAGTACTTGCACTTCCAATTAGCGTGTCTTCTTAATTATGTTTTTTTACAAGTTTTTTATTCCTATTAACTCTTTTTTCTATCATATGCTGCAGAAATGGTTGAAGCGCTCCCTTGCCTACGGGTGAAAATTGATGTGCCATGCGAAATTGACATCGATTGTTTTGACTATTGATGGGCAAAGTATGGGAAAGATAATCAATTATATTGCAACCCCGAAAACGAAAAGTGTGTTCGCTGCCAAAGCTGACTACATAGTGAGAGAGCTATTTTGAAGAATCGCGCGGATTGAGCAATCTTAATTGTAATGAAAATGGTATGGAATTTGAAGCATTCACATTTGTTATATCTTCGAGATTAATTCAATAATGGATTGATGGACCATCTTGTTTTCCACCGAACTTTCTTATTATTAAACTTAGGGTGCTGATTAAGAAAAAAAACGTTCAAAACTTTTTTTGTATAGTACTTTTATTTATAAATGAAGAAGTACAAGACGCACCTCAAACATTGACCTTGCTAAGAATTGGCCTCGACTAAGAAGGATACATTTTTGGCTAAGATACAAGAAGTACATATCATTTGACATGAATTAGCATATGCCTATTTGATATGAGTAGAACAAAGGTTTCTTAGTGTACAAAAGAAAATCATATAAAAAAGAGCAATTTCTAATAAATCGACTCAATCACCAAACCAAGTTATCATAATATGCGACTGTAGTCGGTTTGGTTACAAGATTACTTAGGCGCCACATAGTGGCCCCCTTTTTTCGCCAGTTATAGGGGCCCTGAATCTAAAAAAATATTTATTATATATATATTTTAAAAGTTATCATTCTAAATAATAAACATATATTAAAATGAAAAGCCCCATGTTTATTTGGGGTGAGATTAGAAATTTCTATGTAATGTTATTTTATTGAAAAAGTGCATGTTAATATAATTTATTTATTTTTGGTCTTCCATCTATTCGTTCTTCATCGAATTAAGTTTGCATCTCACGATGCAAAAAAAATATTTTAATAAACGAACATTTTTCAAATTTATTAATAAGCTTAGGGGTGAGTAAAATTATTAGAAACCTGAAAGAAAACTTGAACCAAAATTCGGCTTCAGATTTTAAATTAAAAAAAATCGAGTAATTCGGATTTTGGGTCTATTTTTTCAATAAAAAATCCGAACTGCCCGACATATCTGAATCAAGATCGGGTCTAGCTTCGGATTACTCCGATGCTAAGCCTTAAATAAGCTCAATTCAGTCATTGTTATAATATAAACTTACATATTCTAAATTTGTTTTACCTTCAATTTAAATTAGTACTTTTTTATCTTCAATTTTTTTTTTTTTTTTGTGTATATTTTAAGGATGAAGAGATGCTCCCTTGATTGTATATTTCAATTGCTTTTTTAGGTATCAAATCACTTTGCATTGTACTGGGTCCTTGCATTGCATAGTAATCACCAAAAAGCCAAGAGGGATATACAATTAAGTTATCCACTTCCTCCATATTTTTTATTATTGTATTGAAAGTTTTTTCTATAGTTAGTGAAACTATTAATTTTTTTTTAATATAACCCCTATAAAAATATCGTTTCAGGCCTCTAATTTAACTTATCTGCCCATGCACATGGAGTCTAGTTTCCGTTATATTTGGGATAATAACTACAGTGGACAAACATAACCTGCTAACTTGTAAGGAAGGTTTGAAGGGCATTTTTGGTTGTATTTTTTAAGTTTAAATTTTTATAATTTGTGTTAAAATTGGATTGTATTTAGTTATGCAGCTTAAATTGCACTTATTTATTATTTTTGTTTAAATAAAATAAAAATTTTAAGATAGAAACATTAAAATTTTCATTTTTACACAAAATTAAGTTATTTTGGTTTTTAATCTCTCTTATATTTTGATATCGGACCAAAGCAATAAAACTAGTAAAACTAGGGATGAGATGGGTCTTGCGTCTCTCTCTCTCTCCTTTCCCCTTCTTTTTTTTGTAGAAAGTTAGTAAAAAATTATTGTTTAAATTTTCTCCTTAACTACAATTTAGGGTTTTAATTTTGTTTCAGTGAACTGTTATTTGCAGAAAATATATATATTTAGTGGGTCTCCTCTCCCTCTTTTCAAGGTAGCTATCATGCTCTATTTGATTCAATTTTGTCCATGTGATTAAACAAATTGTTGATTCATAATTTTTCCTTCATGGTTGATTAATCAATTATATTGTAAGCTTCTACAAGAATTTGGGTTTGTGGTCGTATGCTATTGCATCTTTGATTTATTTGTTTTAATTTGTCTGCTATTATTTGTAAGAGCTCAACTGCTCCGGAATAGATATTGTTTTTGGGATTTTCAATATTTGAGGAAAGATTAGACAAATTATTGATTTGTATTTTCTGCTTCATGGTTAATTTTAGACAAATTTGTGAAATCTATTGTATTATGTATGTAAACAGGTAAGTGATCTATGTTAAAACTGAGGGCAGATAACCTTTGTCCCTTATTACATCTTCACCGGTAGCATTATATGGGTTATAATCATACTTGTTCGGTAGAGATAGTGGGAGTATGCTTTTGAGTTAATTGAGATCGTGATTCGGGCTTCGTGATCGGTCCTCAGACGAGGAGCATGATCTAAATTGGTTTTGGGTTTTCTGTTTTGTCTTCAAGTATGGGGGTAAATCCTTTCCCTTTCCCTTTCGATGCATATACTCTTGCTCATTTTGTCTCTAATTCATTTTTTGTTGGGTTAAAATTGAAAACAAGTTTGGTTCGACTGTTTTGAATTGATAGATTGGGTTAACTTAATTACAGTAGGGATTGTGATATCTGTAAACGAAATAATTTTTTTCTTTCTTCCTATTCTTCCTTATTTTGATGGTAAAAATTATCACCTGCTGTGTTAGAATATATTTTTTTCAAGATTCAAGATTGATCATAAGCATTAGTCCATTGATTACTGGAGAGAAAGGAAATGGATATTTAGAGCCGTGCTTTTGTGGGGTACTTAAGGTTCACAAGATTTGCAATTTGAGGAGCTGTAGTTGTTGAATCATGTCACGTAACAAGATCTGAAAATATGAACAGAATAATTATTAGTGCATAAGATAAAAGGGGAAAATACTAGGATCCCTCAGTGAAGTTGTAATTCCAATCACATACCTAAATATCCTTCAGTTTCCTCAGATATTTTTATATAATAATTCAATCACTACCTTCTATCTGTATGCCAATCAAAGAACTATCAAGTATTTATTCAACATGAGAAGCCGAATTTAATACTTTAGGATATTCTATAAATTGTAATTTGGATGGTTCTAGGATGCTCTTTCCACCCTTATCTGGTCCTCTCTACCACTACCTTCTATCTGCATGCCAATCAAAGCACTATCAAGTAACATGAGAAGCCCAATTTGGTTACATATATTTATTCGTGTTTAAGTAATTAATTTTTAGCCTTAATTATACTGAATAATTAATTAGATTGCTATGATGATGTTTGTCATATCATTATCTAATTATTTACTTTATATGTTATGAACTTAGAGTTATTTATTCGTTATTTTGTTTTATATGTTTGTTAATTTTAGAAATTTGTCAATATTTGTGTGTGTATTCTATGTTTTTTATTTTATTTATTATATATATTTGTTAAATTTATGCTTATAGCAAATTGATATAAAGATTTAGTATTGTTATTTATGCTGTTCAATTGTTCTTGGGATTCGATAATAATATTTTAATATTTATGTTTGCAGAGTTTAGGGATCTGAATGGGGTGATTTTTTTCAGGCACACTAATCATCACTTTATTTGTGTCCCTTCTGACTTGATATTTTAGGGCGAATCAGAGGTAATGACAACAAGCAACTTCATTCTGATCTTGCTTTCGCAGCTAACCATCAATTACTTGAAAATCAAATCTCAACTAAAGCATTATGAGAAATTACTAATAAGAAAATTTTCAATAAAAAAAAACGAAAGAAATAAGATAGCATACAGAATATGCATGACTGCTGGGAAATTTTACAGTAGAAAATTAAAGTTACGTAGATATATAGTAGTATATAATTTAGAAACCATTGTATCACCGTGTTTCACTCATCTGTGGCCACAACATTGGATCGAGACGAGACAAAGGTCTTGTGTTCCACCATCATTCTCATTCTCCTCCAATGACCTCCCGTTAGTTTCAGGCGTAAAGAAGTATGTAATCAGCATTCCTAAAATACATAATCCACCCATTACTTCCAGTGCTATTTTCATGCGCTCTACTGCCTTATGGCTGTGCATATCATGCTCAGTATCAGATGCCCAAAGAACACCAATCGTCCCTATAATCGCCCCCACTTTTCCAAATGCCCCTGAAATCCCATGACATGTAGATCGGAACCTGGTTGGGAAAAGCTCGGCAGGGACTATGAAAGTGGTGGTGTTTGGACCAAAGTTTGAGAAGAAGAGCGATAGCCCGTAGATGGCAAAAAAACCCAGAGTCTGGTGGAATTGCCAGTACCAAACATAGGGTATCCCCATGACGAATAGCGCCATTGCCATGAAGAGAAAGCCCATAAACTGGATCTTAACTCTGCCAATCCGGTCAATGAAGAATACTGTGGCCCAGTATCCTGGGATAGCGGAACAGACAACCACTATTGCCTGAAACCTTGCCACGTGGTAGGCATCTTTATATGCATTTAGATCCTTCTGACGATGGTAATAGTTGTAGAAATGAATCTGAACAAGGTTGATGCTATAGAAAACAACATCCAGTAATAACCACGTGATGGAACAAGAGAAGAGATCTCGGCCATGGCGACGAAAGAATTGTTTGGAGAAGAACGGGTAAGATGGAGGTGGGCCCGATAGTGGATGCTCTTCATCCTCTGCGATTTGGCTCAGGGACATAGACAACACTTTTGTCACGTTCTTGGTTGCCTGCGGCACATCTCGTTCCACAAGGGCTGTGAATCTGTCAATACAATAACTTTTAATTTAACGTTTGGGTCCTTACAGACTCAGTAGAAAATTTATCGTGATTATTTCTCGAGTTTTAAACTAGATTTTCACTTTATAACAATATTTTGTATATAGTGAATGCTTTTCATATGCAGACAAACCTGGGGGTTTCAGGCATCATTATGCGCCAGTAGAACGTTAAGCCTGCAGGGATGGCACCAATCATAAGAATGAGTCGCCACGCCAAGTCGGCCTCTTGAGGAGTTTTATCCTTGGTCGGATTCTGTATTGCATTAAAAATTGCAGAGACTCCCATTGTCACGCACGAGCTCACAACGATCCCCAGCCCTTGCATTGTGAAAACAGCTGCGATAAAGGCTCCCCGGGTCTTCTTGTTTGCAAACTCTGACATGAACGTCGCCGACAAAGGGTAATCTCCTCCGATTCCGATGCCAAGTACAAACCTAAAAAATCCCAAACTCGCTAGAACGCACAGTTTGGACGTGCAAATTGAGAAACCACAGCCAATCGAGCTTGCAACCATCAACATCAACGAGATTCCATAGACTCGACGCCTACCAAAACGATCACCGAGGTGTCCAAACACCAGTTGGCCAATTGTTGTTCCCAAGAGAGCAATGGCCACCATAAAGTAGTTGATGAAATTAGGAACTTTGTAATGATTCTCTTCATAATATACGCGGCCGATAAGGCCCATGACGGGTGGGATACAAAACAGAGCGTAAGCGTCGGTGAACAGACCCATGCCCGCCACTACGATGGCTTTGAAATGGTAATATTGGGTCCGGGCAGTGTCTAAAGCCAAAAGAACTTTTAACGGCATCTTAAATCAGTTCAGGTAGGACCAAAAACAAGCAACTTCAAAAGATTCTGAATTCTTATTTTGAGATCTAAGCAATGTGGTAGTCTGTGTGTTTTAGGGGTACGAAATGCAAAGTCAGTACACTGTATGCATATACAAGTGACAAGTCAATGAAGATGATAAATGGATAAGAAAATGAGAAGATCAGAAAATACGAGGGTATTTCCACAAGAACGACAACTTTGGAAAATTTAATTAGACGGGAAGGATCTCAAGATTCGGACGAAAATGTCAGATATCGGAGCAATTAAAATGGTAGAATCTGTCATCAAACCACCAATGAATATTCGCCGAAAACATTTGAATATTCAAAAAGTTTCGTTTTCAAAGTCATTGGAAAAGAGAGTGACACTACAAGACTTGAGAAAGTTTCTTGCAAGTTGCCATTGATAACGACTTTGGACTTTCAATTGGAGGTTCACATTTTCCTATCATTTGCCATACAAATTTTTGTTTATTACTTTTCCAACACAGATTACTTCACTGTTAGTTCAATGTTTGCCATGAGGCAGCTGTGACATACCTGTCTTTCACATATTTGGTTTGTGATGGGGAACTTATTCTAACCATTAACTTTTTTCCCATAAGAGCTGAGCTTGCAGGTAGAATCGCAGTCTAATTGTCATCATATAGATGTGTTTCTATTCAATGCGATAATCAAATTGGGGGGATATGCCACAATTTCGAGAAATATCAAGCAGAATGCACAAAGGCATCAGCTATTAGGATGGCAGACTTTCTTGTTGAAATACTATTTTGGAATAAAGAATAGGAGACGCCTTCAAGTTCACCTGGTGTGTCAGCTTAACTCAGAGACTCTAAATCTGCCTGCTGCTTATGGCGAGCACATCTTCGATTCCAATCAAGTTAAACAAGGTTAACAACTTTGTCCCAGCATTAGGAAAAAATTGAAACTCACACTTGGTCATTTATATCTGGAGAAGATTGGCTGCAAAATAGGAAAAAGTAAAACAGGTTGAAACTGATTTTTAACATGTTACACTACATCACTCCCCATGATTGTACTATACTACATTAAATATACACTGAATTACCCCCACAAAAAAAAAAAAGGAATTGAGTATGC
Organism: Embelia ribes; assembly: GCA_001753735.1. Classification (NCBI taxonomy): domain Eukaryota; kingdom Viridiplantae; phylum Streptophyta; class Magnoliopsida; order Ericales; family Primulaceae; genus Embelia; species Embelia ribes. Next base: position 12,707 of record MKEJ01040087.1, read on the forward strand.
ACAGCAAATCCAGGTGAATGTCGCAGTTGTTTATATTTTGTTCTACAAACAGAGCTAATATGCACTCATTCACACATGCCCTAATTGAGATTGAAATGTTCTTTCCAATTCCAACAGCGCAAACCATCACACTGGGGCTCACTGTTGAATAAATAAGACAACAAATAAAATAAAATAAAAAGCCAATGTTTACACACAGAAGAATTCCTATTTTGTATAATGGATTGAGAGCTTCACTCATGCTTTGAGGTCAGGCTCACGATTACATGATTCGGGAATAAAGCATTGAGTTTCAAATAACACTCCCCCTCCCCCTATATCCAGCGTCCAATAACTAAGGACTGGACCGAATGACATGTACGAAGTTATATTACATATGCAGGACTTCAACCAGTGACACCAGAGATTATTTACACACCCAAAATGCTGGGGACTAACACCTACATATATATAAGAGAAGAATCCTATCTTGATTCTGTATATATACTGGTTTTTCACATTGTGATGAAAGCCAGAATCCCTTTCTAGCATTCCATCAATGACAATGAAACTTACTGCCAGATTACATCCGATGAAGCACTGGCAGTTTGCGATGCACAATAAACAGTGAAGGAAGCACAAGCCATCTTCCAATTTCTACTTCTCCGCCATGTGGAGTGACACAGACGCGACTTCTCTGGTGAGCATGATGACAATGTATAACCTGCATATTCAAATTGTAAAGGAAATCGGTGGTCATAAAAAGTTACATTTAAACATAATGAGTAGACATTTTCTAGTTCTGAATATCCCCTACCAAGTACATGTATAAATAACTGGAAAAAAAAAAATTCAACTACAATGCATGATTCAGGAATGCATTTCTCTGAGGATTCTGAAAATTGCACATAATTCTAAAACAAATTGTTACTGAAAACTTAGATGATTAATTCCGAATCTCACGTATGCTAATCTATTACTTTCACTTAGTTGCAATCCCAAATCCAAGGAAGGTGACAGGGCACAACGCATGGGGTCTAGTACATGATGAGCTGAACATGAGCAGCATACCTCTAGAATGCAGAATAAATTATTTGCAAGGCAAGAGACAGAAATCACCACCAAATGGCAGTACTGATGCTTCATAATCTGCTGCAATCCAAGGATATCAGTTTATTATTAAAGAGTTCTATTCATGAACCAGACAGGTGAAGAAGACAAAGAAAATGGACCCACCTTGACAACACCTCACCCTGCTGTTTGGTCCGAACCGCTACCCTGAACAAATGGAGAAGAATGAGCAGGGAGTATAAACTGAGGTTGTGCCGGAATGGTTGCACCAATACCTGAAAACCAGATCAAATACCTTACTAAGTCTTCATATTCAATGTCCACTACCACCATAACAACAAAGACTAGTTTGTTTTGCAATTTCTTGTTATTCTGTTTATCACAAGCCTGTTTGACTATTACGTGATCCAAGAGCTTGAGCTGCTATCACGTCAATGTCTTAGATATAGATTCTATTTGCTCGTGAGAGAATAAGCTTTCTTTACACTTAAATTGAGCAAGCAAGCACGTCGAGAAGAAACCCTTGAGTAACCTGTAGGATATGGCACTTGATTTGGGGGAATAGCAGCAGCTGTTATGTTCGGCCCGCCAAATTGCAAAATCTGGTGACCTGGAACGGTAGTATAACCCTGGCCAGTAGAGGTAGTCGGTCCCACTTGATTATAAGGGTACATAGATGGGTTAACTGTTCCTGGTACACCATAGACAGGAAGGTACTGCTGGCCCACATATGGGTTGTAAACACCCTAGTACACAAATGTATAAGAAACACATCCAAAGCAAGTTAGACATGATACAAGGCCAAAAAGGAAAAAAAAAGAAAAAGAAAGAAAAAAAGAGGCACTCTGGCTTGAGCAAACAAAAGAAGAAATTCCTAGTTTGGAGATATTTTACCTGTTGGTAGAAAACTTCAGGACCATATGATGTGTACCTGCACCAAAGCAAGGGTAGTGAGTCTCTACACGGATGTGAGTGAAACATCACCCAAATTCAAAACAACACTACTTCTAAAAACCCCCAAAAATGCATATATATATATATATATGGACGGCCCAACACATAAAGCTCTTGCATTGCGGAGTCTGGGAGGATCTGATATATGCAACTTTAGCCCTGGGGCCAGAGAGCCAACTGAACGATCCCATAACACATAAGTCGCAATGGAGGCGTGCATATCTAGAGAAAAACAAATGCTTATGAAGGTAATGTGCTGAAAACATGTGGAGAAAATCAAACAATTTTAAGAAGTTAACTATTTTAGGATGATTCTTGTAAAGCTGTAGAATAACTAGCATGTTGACTATTTTTCTTATTTCAGGAAACTAGTTAATGGGTTTATTCCTTTGTATTAAAACCTGTGATTTGATTCACATAAATCACGGTTTTAGGTAACCTTGTA
>MKEJ01040088.1:0-10637 GCA_001753735.1 Embelia ribes
TGTTTCCATCACGTCTAGTTCAATCCCGCCACTATATACATTCAATCAAATCATAATATATACATATGATCAAAGTCGTTGATTTTATCTTAGGGTTTGTTGACTACCGTACCTATTAAGCCATTAGAAGTCACCTCAAGACTTTTCAAGCAAAAGCCCTAAATTCGCCTCCTCTTCGTCCCTCTATTTGATCTAGCAAAAGAAATCAAATCGTCAAATATAAAGATGTTCTACTCTTCACGAATAACAAGAATATTAAAGAAAATTTCACGTACATGAAGTGTACGGAAATTGAGACAAATCAAATGTAAGGAACGAAAGAGAAACTTATGTAGAAACGATCTCTATGATACGAGGATGAAAAATCTCTGTTTTTTATTTCGATCCGAGCTATGACACTAAATGATATAGAGCTTTACAAGAAGGGTTAACAATGCAGTCTTGCCCTTCTCTTTCCTCACTTTAGCTTTTCAAAAATGATGGAAAGTGGAGAGAGAATGAGTGTTTTAAAGTCAAAAGTAGTAGGATCCACGACCTTTTCACGCTGACTGGGTGCAACAGTACATAGGTTTGGTGTATCGGTACAGTGGTATACCACTCTACCGGCATACCACTCTGTGTACCGGCTTCTAGTGAGTTCAGAATCCTCGATCCTTTTCATGCTACTGGGTGTAACGGTACACAGATTTGGTGTACTAGTACCCCACTGTATACCGGCATACTACTCTGTGTGCTGGCTTTCAGTGAGTTCTAAACCAAATAAAAGAGTGTGTACCGGTATTGGATCAATGGGTACCAGTACTCCCTATGTACCGATACATATCCCCTATGTACCAGCGTTCAGGCCAAGAAAACATCACGCCACCCCGCATTACTGCGCTATTCGCCGTTATAACTACACCACGCGACTACGCACTACGTATAACGCATATACATATACTCCACGCATACTACGCAATAATGATACTATTTACAATGCATAATATTATTATTATTAAAAATGAAAAATTTAGTCAAATTTCCGGGATGTTACCCCATCCACCTTTTATGATGGGCAAATTGTATTTTTGTGCTCTAAGCTGTTTGATGTGTAATTTATTGCCCTACGTGTTGTCTTGTTGACTGAAACGAAAAAACACAGTTAATCTGTAACTTGTCTCAACATTTTCATCTAACATGGTGCCACAGCCCACCTAAGGGCATTGCAATCAAGTTCCTTTAGCCAGCACCAGTTGATTTTTGCTTAATAGGTGTGTGCTCAACATAACACTAATAGATTTTAATGGTAGGTGTGCATTTGCAAATCGCGTACCACTTTCGGCTAGATGAATTTGATTGAAATGTGATTGGGTTAGTTAAAGCACTATTTTGTTTTAATGAAGATGTTTTGGGCTCATGTTTATACATTAAGCATAAGGTTGAGGCACTGATATATAATTTCCCAATTTTACTTGGATATCTTGTGATTTGACTGTATTTGCAGTTATGATGGGCATGTACTGGATCCATTAGCCAATTTGCAATTTACGACAGGAACGTACTACATGCTTGCTTCAAAGATTAAAGAACTCGCAAAAGATCTATGTGGAGGACGGTGCATTTTCTTTCTAGAAGGTGGATATAACCTCAAATCGCTTTCATATTCAGTTGCAGACTCATTCCGAGCTTTTCTTGGGGAACCTAGCTTGGCCACAGACTTTGACAACCCAAACATCTTATATGAAGAGCCATCTACTAAGGTAATACAAGCTATTCAGAAGATCAAACATATACATTCTCTGTAAAGGTTGAGAAAATTCTGTATGTTTTGTCTAATTTACTTTTGATACATCACATATCTGCCTTCAGACACTTTTGTTCATAGTATTATCATCCAGGACCTACTTGTTTATATTGACGTAAATATTACATACTATAATTTAAAAAAAAGAAATAAATCGTGAGCATATGTATCAAGGTCTGGCACAAGATGGGACATTTACAAGTACTATGAAATGTGTAGTAGTAAGCTTTTTAAAATTCGAGTTTTGACCTATCTACCTTCGGGCGTAAGAGATTTGCTCTTGGGCATAGAACTGTTGTGGTGCTTTCACGTAGTACTGAAAATTCTTGATTAGCTAATTCTAATAATGAATAATATGATCGTTGTGCTCCTCTTTTGCTAAGTTGGGCTGGTATTTTTGAATTTCTCGACTACACAAAACAAGAAGGAAATAACGGACTTCCTAAACAAGGAAACAGTTCTATCTGATTTGATTTCCTATTTTAATACTTAAGTTGGAGCCCTATGTTACAACAGATTTTAACAGTTTTTGAACTGCAAAGGTTCATTATGTTGTTTGCCTTAGCTGGGTAATTTTACATCCCGTTATGCTTTTGTTGCCCTTGTAGTTTAGTTTTTTGTGGTGTCATGATTTGCATAAAATTGGTTTTATGTTTAGTGATTATAATTGTTATTGTACCTACCCAATAACGTTTTTATCATTCTTTTTCAAGTTTCATATATTTGAGTTCATCAATGTCTGTGCTCGGTACAAAGTTTATGCACATGATTGCTTTTTAGAGGTATGACTAATTTCAAACAGCTTCCGCTAACAATTTAAGGGGTATAACTTTGGGATTTGATATATATAAAAAAAGGCACAAACTAGGAATTTTCATGAGACAAATTCACCTATAACTAGATCTAAATAGTTGGGTTCTATTCCAGAATTTACAACTAGGTGATACTACGTATATGTGCGCTTGAATTTTGTTGGCGGTCAATGTAAAAGAAGGGATAACTTTTTCAAATTGCTTGTCCGTGATATTACTAATTTGGCGATGTCACCCCTTAACAAAATTTTTGTGGTTCACAAGATTAACCTTAAAGTATTATGGCCTCTTTGCTCCCAAATAAAGACATGACCTCTTGTGACTTGATCTCTATTGTTGTAGTATGTATAATACTAGGGAGAATTTGTTTCTTAAAAGTTTCGATTAGTTGGTGATAGTAACACAATCCACGCATGCTCTAGGGTGCCATGTGTAAACCGAGGTTTTAAATAACGGCGGCGGCTGTTGTAACGATAATGGCTGCAATGCAATTGTTTCGGGATATAATGACCGTAGCGTAACGATGCAGAAAGCAAATGTGCGAATTGTTTTCAACTTAGCTCGAGTATCATACATTATTTATACCATATGATTACATTTTTATTACTTTCATATACTTTTTACAAATTTAATATTAAAATTTATTATTTCTTAATGCTTTAATGATTTTTTATTGGAATATTTTTCATATGTTGAAGTTATTTTAAAGATAAAAATCGTATTTCATACAATAAAAACTTATTTAAAATCGATAACAATCATTTACATAAAATAAAAAAATAATAATATCAAACACGCATTTTAGATCCTTTTATTCTACATCCAAAAGGAATGGCGTGGAAATCATAATTTGCTTCTTGATTTTCACTATTAGTGCCTTGCCATGCAATAGGAAATATATATTGGTACCTTGCCACGCAATAGGAAATATATATAATAAATATACTCCTTCAGTTTCAACTTGTTGCCTTGCTGAAAAATAACTTGGTTGAGAAAATGAAAGTTGAGATTGCACAAAATCATCATAACTAACAGTCCGTATAAAATCTAATAATGGATAATTATTTTGTAAACTATCACCATAAGCAAAATAAATGGTAGACGTGGGATATATGCTCAGTGGAATAGAATAACATTGACTATCGCTGCTGAAAGACGATCAACTCCCACTGAACATATTCTCCGAAACTATATATTTCTTGACTTGAAAATCTCTTTGATGACTCATCACAAGATATCAAAATTTGCTACTTATTTTCCTCTCTTGTGCAAATATCATTAAGCTTGGAAGTTTTTCTTGGGACTCACAGTATGAGATATTTGATGACAATATCATCACCTATATTTTATAATCTTAAATTTTCACGGAATTCATTACTATCCTTCATACTTGTTTGGCCACTTACTTCTTTTTGGCCTCTTATGAATTATTGATGAATCATTTTCGTATTATTATGACAAATTTTTTGTGTCTAATTTTCAAAATATTATTATTTATGTTTTAAATTTAATTAATTTGTCTAACGACCGTAACGGTCGTAAATGCCGATATGGTACTATAACGTCCGATATAGTGGATGTAACGGCCGTTACAGCTGCGAATTTCATTCTCTCCTTCGTAACGACCCGTAGTGATTTCGACAACTCTTGAAATCATTACATAACAGCGTTATGTAATGGTAACAACCGATATTTAAAATCATGATTGCATGTACAAAAATGTGTAATCTATCATAGCAATGTATGCATAAGCAGGTCCCATGACCTTTCAATTGTTACAAAAATTTCTTTTTTGTCTTCTTCTTTGCTTACTAAGTCCAAAAACTCTTTCCCAATTTCCAAATATGTGATCTTATTAAAATTAAATTTCATTTTTCTCCCCAAATTAATCAATTTATTTAGTAAACTGTTGTATAGAATGTAGAGTTTTAGATATAGAACTATTCCCCTTGTCTTCTACATTCCCAAATCTTTTAAACGTGATAAATTCCTGTTTTGAAGAAATTTTTTGCAAGGGATTAGACCTACCATGCCATATCAAAACAAAGTCCATATTCCTTTTCCATAAAAAAGGTAATTTGTTTTTTGCCCTCGTATAGATCAAGATTATTTATTTCATTTTCACGTATAGATGCCTTAAGTTCACTAATATTCATAGTACACCTATTTTTCCCTTTAATATTATATTTTTCTGTGAGATGAAACAAGCAAAGAAATGGATAAAAAATGTCAATTACTTATTACTCTATTAGTGTTTTCTAGAATGAATATGAAAGCAATAGCAAAAAGGTTCATTTTGTTTTAGTGTTTGATAATTTCATAAGCAAGAAATGGATAAAAAATGTCTATTCTTTAACTTGTGAAGTCCCTGAAAGGAACAACTAATTAAGGATGTTAATTTGTATGAAGAAAATAATAATAATGTATTGGATTTCCTCAATGAGAACATAACATAATGTGGTTTATATACAAGTGACCCAAAGACTACCGAGTAATATATAATTACTTCAAGGCCAAATATTATATAAAACTTAACACTCCCTCTCAAGTTGGAGCATAGAGATCCGTAATACCTAACTTGTACGAGAAAGACTGATGTAAATCCGACTGAGAGGCTTCATCAGGATGTCAACTAATTGTGAATGTGTTTGAGTGTACATCAAAATGATAAGATCGCGAATCAAGTGACAATCAATCTCAATATATTTGGTCCTCTCATGGAAAATCAGATTCTAAGCAATATGCAGTATAAATTGATTATCACAGAAAAGACGTATCCGATGAGAAGAAGAAACACCCAAATCACGAAGTACAACAACCAACCAAATAATCTCACACGTAATAGTAGTTATCGCACAATGTTCGGCCTTAGTGGAAGAACAAGAGACAACGTCCTACTTCTTGGACATCTAAGAAACAAGGTTGGAGCCGAAAGCAATGCATGGTGGGACAATTGATATAATCAGAATCAGTACAAGCGGTAATCCGTAGATCATAGTGTTCAAAAGAAGAATAAACCATGCCTAGGTGTACCCTTAATAATACGATAAAAAACCTATAAGTGAACATCAAGAGGTGCCTTCATAAACTAACTAAGGGTGTTCACAACAAAGGTAATATCCAGACGAGTAATGGTAAGATATATAAGATGCCCAATCAATCAATGATAAACCCCTGGGACCTGCAAAAGATTACCATTATTGGGACATAACCACAGAGTCTGCTTCATAGGAAAAGCTGTTGGCCGAGCCCCCAAACAGTCAGAATCAATCAAAATGTCAAAGGAATACTTCTATTGTTAAAGGAAGATGCCATAGGAGAACGCGCAACCTCTAGCCTAAGAAATACTTGAGGTTCCCCAAATCCTTAATCCAAAATCGAACAGCTAAAAACTGATTCACAATAGATATACTCTTAATATCATTCCCAGCAACCAAAATATCATCCATATAAATAAGATTGGTTATAAACAAGTTTCCAACAACCCGAGTACATAACTTGTGATCAAAGGATGACTGGCGATAGCCTGTTAAGAGGGTAACAAAAGAAAGCTTTAAGTACTAGTTATGAAAAGCCTGTTTGAGGTCGTATAGAGACTTTTGTAACTTACATACCTGAGTCTCGCTCTGAACCGAATAACTAGGATGTAGTGACATGTAGATCTTCTCATCAAGATCCCCATAGAGGAAGGCATTATGAACATCAAGCTGATGAAGTTTCCAATAATGTGCAACAACAACTGATAAAAGATAATAGACAATAACCAATTTCGCAATAGGAGTGAATCTATCAGAAACGCCAAGGACCCTTAGTCCTTATAGTGCTCAACTAATCCATCGACATGCATTTTGGTCTTGTAAACCCACTTATAACTAATTGATCTCTTCCCAGGAGGTAAGGGAACTAAAATCTAAGTATGATTGTTTTCAAGATTTCAAAGTTCAGACTCCATAGCTTAATGTCAATGTGAGTGTCATACAGCCTCAGAAGAGGTAGTAGGTTTAGCAATATGATTAATATTAGTAAGAAAAATAAGGTAACGAGAAGATGATTCATAATATAGTGTACTAGTAGGTGCAGAATAAGCAACGTTGAGCGCACCCGAGTCTAGGGGTAAAGTAGGGTAATTGAAGTCAATGAGGTGGGTAGGGCATTTGATAGTATGCCTAAGACATGGGATAGTAGAGATAGTAGGATCAGGAAAGGAACGTAGGGAAGGCTCAAGTACAGGCTCAAGGTTAGTTATAAGTGCAAAAGGTGCTGGCAGGGCAGGGATAGTGGTAGGGCTGAAAGGTGTGGTCGATGGAGGAGAGGAAGGAGTAACAGATGGTCCAGGAAGAGGATCAATAGGAGGAGGGAGAAAAGGTGTAGGTGTAGTCGAAGTTAGGGGATCATTAATAAAGGAAGTAGGTAAAGTAGTAAAGGGTGGTCGAGAGGGGTAGGGCGGTGTAGTAGATGCATGTGTATTATAGGGGAAAACAGTTTCATGAAATGTGACATTGCGTGAAATTAAAATTTTTTTATATTCTAAATCATACACACGATAAGCCTTATGAGTAGTTATGCAACCCGAATAGACGCATGTAACGGCATAGGGTTGAAATTTATTGCAACCAACCTTTAGTGTGTTAGGCATAGCTGATGCATCCAAATACTCACAAGTAGTCATAGGTAGGCTTAACATTAAAGAAACGATGGAAATGTGTATCTCCAAATAAACAGTAGATGGGGTGTTGTTTATTAAATAGATAGTAGTAAGAATACATTCACCTTATAACAAAATGGGGAGGTGGGCATGAAAACATAAGGAACATGCCACGTTGAGAATGTATTGATGCTTACGCTTGGCCATCCTATTTTGTTGTAGAGTTTTAGTGCAAGTAAACTTGTCTAAAACCCCGTGTCTATTAAAAATCTTTTTTGTTTCAGAATAAGTAAACCTAGATCCTTTATCTATATAAATATGTCTGATGTAAGCGTTATATTGAGTGCGAACCATATTATGAAGCTTTCAAAAATAAGACACAATTTCAAATTTATATATCATTAAGTACACCCAAGTAAGATGCAAATACTCATCAACAATAGTTGAAAAATAACGTGAGCCATTAGAAAAAGTAAAGTTGTATCCACCCCAAGTGTCAATATAAGTACGGTTAAAATTCATAGCGCTTACAATAGGCAAATGCTGAAAATTAAGTCTACAACGCTTTCCCTTTTCACATGCATCACAAAGAAATGGAACATTTTTATTCGGAACTAAAATAAATTTAAGAAGACTGAATTGGGAAGGAAGTTGGTGTAAAACTTATAAGGGGGGAAAGCTTGCATTGCTGTGATAGGCAAAGTAGGCTTAAAAAAATAGAGGTTCTTGTAGCACTTACCTACTCCAATCTACCTTTGGGGGATAGTCTCTTGAAAAATAGGAGAATAAATGACAGTTATATTGAGATCTTTGATAAGTTGGCTAACAAAAAGTAAGCTATATTTGAAATCGGGTAAGCAAAGAACATTATGTAAAGTTAAGGTTGGAGAAAGAACAACAAAGGCAACGGCCCTGATCGAAATAGGCATACCTGTAGTGACATTCAAAGGCCTAAGTACCCTTGCATCATAGGATAAGTCCATAACAGTAAGTGGGCAACACGAAATGTGCTAGGATGTACATGTATAAATAATCCATAAAGTACTAGAAGCTAAGTAAGGAGATGTTATACCACCAAAGTTGGTAGTGGAAGTGAAATCTAAGCATTACCCGTCATCATAAGAAGCACTAGCCTATAATGAGGAGCCAGCAGTGGTGCGACTAGCAAACCGCTTAGCACGATATAGAGCAATATCATCCATTGTAAACATGTGACCGGTTTTCCACTCAGGATACCCATTCAGTACAAAACAATTATCCTTATTATGCTCAGGAGCGTCATAAACTTCACGTGAAATAGCCGAAATGGCATTCACACTAGGAAAAATGCGTTCACTGGAATCGGGTCGAGGGTCACCCGCCTTAGCAGTGGGAAGTAAGTTGCAGATTGTGGGGGCCAGCTTGCTACGTGCCCCACCAGCCTGCTGGTCCAGCTGCTTTGTATGGGTGGGTTGGGTCCCACGGGGTTGTGTGACACCAGGACCAAGCCGAAAGGTCACCAATGCCATATTGTCCCCGTTTTAACCGGATCCAAGCTTTACTTTTCGTTGATTTTCTTTGCTACACACCGTTGGAAAAACTTTTCCCAACTCTGGTGAAGGTGACATGGCCAAAATATTACTTCGAACAGTTAAAGGAATCATCAAAACCAATCAAGAATCTAATTACCTTACGAGCAAAATTTTTAGCAAGAAAATTTTGTACACATTACACGTACACCCATTGTAAGAATAAGGCTCCGATGCATCAACTAAGTCTAACTCCTCTTAAAGTACTATCAAACGAGTATAATATCAGTAACACTAGAATTACCTTGAACTATTTTACCAATATCCTTTGCGGTCCGAAAGATTTTGGTGGTGATGTCTTGAGTGAAATGCATACACAACTCATCCCAAAGTTCTTTCACCATGTTGCAATAAGTGAGACTCGTGACAAGCATAGGGTCAATATCATTAAAGATCCATGAGAGGATAACATCATTACACCTATCCCATGCATAGGAGAAAACATCATCCTTAGCAGGTCATTGAATAGTACCCATGATGAACCCTAATTTATTTTTGGTGTTACGGTGCCAATAGAAATAATTGTTACCATTAAAAGCGGTGGGATCAATAATAAGATTGGGGTTATCAAAGGGATAAATAAAGTATGGGGATTAAGATTCAATAGTAGGGGGAAGAAGAAGTAAGGGCAAAGGGATGGGCCAGTGCCTTGGCAGCGGCATCGCTGGCCGAGGCACCGGTGGTTGAAGCCGCTGCTGCAATAGGATTGGCAGCAACATAATAGTGTAAAAGTCAGGATTTGTGTAATAAGCCTAATATGATTTGAAGAAAATAATAATAATAATAATAATAATAATAATAATAATAATGTATTGAATTTCTTCAATGAAAACATAACATAATATGGTTAATATACAAGTGAGGCTGAGACTACCAAGTAATATATAATTACATCAAGACCCAATATAATACAAAACATAACAATTTGACCACTTTTTATGGTTTTTTGTTTTCTTATTGCAGATATGTAAACAACAATTAGGTTTTTTGTTTTCTTTACAGTAACTTTGACTTCTTGTTGGAAGTCTCATCAGCAGACGCAAATTGATTCTTCACTTTAAAAAGTAAATCACTTTTTGTATGGTCATCCAATTGCTTGTATCCAATACTATTTTATTTTTATTTTTTTCCTTTCTTAAATTTTGATTTATTATTATTATTATTATTATTATTATTATTTTTTCGTTGTTATTTTTGGTGCTGCAAATAGTTTATACCTTAAACTACGCTTTGTCCTATTGCTCATTTTGTGAGATAAAGCAAAACACTCAGACCTTAAAATTTTTTATTGAATTTATATATAAAATATAAAACTTTTCGACGAGACATACTTTGCTCCCTTCTTAAGGGAAAGAAAATAGTCTAACCCTCTATATATAGGTCAAATATCAAATGCACTATTGCCCCCTACCAAGAATCTCGGATCTGAATAAATATTTTTAAATAAGTTACTTGGGCTACATAACCAACCCGTGCCTTGCACGGGACACCCCTACTAGTTCTACTTAAAACACAATTGATTTCTGGACGATTAATTTTACTTTTGCAGTTGACTGAATGGCTTAGAATCAGTCAATAGACAATGGACCAATTTGCCTGCTTCTACTTGTTTTTTCTTAAAATTTGTAGCCATAGGCATTTGATAAATTCTAAATCATTCGCTTTTAATAATTTACTTCTATTTAAAAAAAAAAACTTTTAGAAGAAGCCATTGAGTGTTTCTAAAAACTTTTTCCACTTTTTCTACCATTTATTACCAAAATAATTTCAATTAATTTTGTTTTATTCTCTATACATATTTTTTTTTTATATTTTTACAATAAAAAATA
>MKEJ01040091.1:0-11089 GCA_001753735.1 Embelia ribes
TCTGATCATCAAGCAATACTGGGATTTGGTTTGAGTTTGAGCTGTGTTTGTTTGATGATTTCTATTTTCTTCTGTTACAAGAACCTCGAGGGTGTAGGTGTAATTTACCCCCAAAACTAAATAAATAAGTATATCATTAAGTTCTATATTGGTATGGTAATAACTAGGAGTGTAAATAAACATAGCTGTCCCAGAGCAACTCGTTACATGGCTCCGTTCGGATTCACCTCATTTGATAAAATATGGAAAAGAACTGATTTAGTCTAATGACACACACACACACACATTATTCTAAGGCTATATAGGCATACAAAATATGGAAAATCTTATTTCTCCCATATCGGTCGTATATGGGAGATTACTTTTTATATATAATTCATTATAAGTTTCAACTGTTATTAAAATAGTTGGCTCGAGCTCTAGATATTAAGAGAGGGCTAGAGCTGGAATTAGATGGTTTAGGCTCGTGAAGAACCGAGCTCGTGCTTGTGCTCGCTAATAAATCCAGCAAGCTGAACCTAAATAACACCAAATTTAACTCGGCTCGGTTCGTTTACACCCCTACAAATAACTAATTAAGAAATTTTTGCGGTGAAATCATCAATAAAGATTTATGGGTGTAACCTTACACCTAAATCATGGTCTAACTGGAAAAAGGTGTCTCAATTACACTTTCACTATCTCTCACTATTTTATACAGGGTTTTTATAAATTTAGTTACAAAAGAAAGGTGGTTGGCCCCCTATTGTCACAAGGTCCCATGACACCATTTTCCCACTCAAACCTCATTCAAACAATCTTGAAGCTTTCGCTCCCAATCCAAATTTGAATTTGAAGTGACACTTGATTGGTTGAATGAAGTGACATTGCTAGTCTAGTTAACCAATCTTCCCCCCCAAGCCACCCTAACCTTCTTCTTTGGCCAAGTGATTGGATCTTGACCAGTAACCACCAGCTGGCGGCGGGCATGGCCAGCGGTGGCCGGATTCTGACTTTTTTTTTTTTTAATTCGATTTCCTCTTCTTCCTCCCTTATGCAATGCCATCGCTAAGGCTAAAACATCTCCGGTGAGATGGTCATAGTTTTGATTATGTGTTTTCGGAAAGTTGTTGGTACAGCCTAATTTTTGATGCCCCTATTCAATAAATTACCTTTTGTTTCTCCAACTCACATTCACATCGGGACAAATCATAGGAGTAGGTTAGCCATTAACCGAGGCAAAAGCTTCAACAATGTTCAACTGTCTACGAACATGGCTCAAATTCTCTGGTTAGAATGGTCAAAGTACAAATCGATACTTTGCCGGAAAAGTCTTTGGAGCAACCTTAAACTTTTACGATGGAAGTGTTATCCTAACAAAATTCTGCTTGGCCTAAAAATTAGTTGGAATATGAAACAAGTATTCTCATTCCCTTTTCCTTCCGACTCTCGATCTTCTCGGGACCCATATTAACTAGAGTAGATTAGCCCTGCTAGAAGAAAGTCAAGGAACTATTTTCACAAGGAAATATCTTACTTCTTCGTCCGAAAAGAGGCCGGAAAAGTTACTGTGACAATGTCTTCATCTCCAGCCGAAAGATGGCCAGAGATTGGCCAGAAAAAAAACTTTACCCGACTTTCCTCCTTCACCGGCCATAAAGTGTTCAAGAAGGTACCACCCCTACTCCCCTTAAGGAGAGTGATACTTGGGTTATAGAGAATAAAGAGCCTCTCTCTGTTGAACTCATTTCCTTCTTTATCTTATTAAGGGTAAAGTTCACTTTGCTTTTAATGCCAAGAATTATTTTTTTTACAAATGATATAACATTTTTAATGCATTTTTAACCTATTATTTTGTCAATTTATCTTAATAATTGATTGCTTATAATAATTGAAAGATGTGTTAAATATAATGTATGTCCCGTGACTAAACCACTTACACACTAAAAAAATTCTGATAAATTTTAGGCTATTTTTTTAATAATTTATCTTTGATTAAAGTTAATTTATTAATCATAGGGACAAATTAAAGCAAGACCAAAAGAACATAAAAATATAGGGAGTAAATTGTAAAAAATTAAAAATAAAGGAACAAATTGAAATGAGATTTAAAATAATAAGATTAATTTGAAATAAATGAAAATATATGAAGCAAATTGAAAAAATAGGGGAAACTACACTTTACCCAATTAATTAATTTAATAAATTTTAAATATCTTGAACTTCAGCGTTACTCGTATAAAGTACAAAAATGCTAATTGGAAAGTGTTTGTAGCCTCTAGTCTTACGAGTTCCCTATGTAAAAATTTGGAGTAATATAAGTCTTGAATTCAGATCTCGGACTTCCTTAAAGTAGCCGATGTTCCACTATTCAACAATTGCATTATTTGGATTTTGAAATATTTTTTATTATTATTTTGAGAAATTCGAACAATAAAATTATAGGATGCTCGGCTATCTTGTGGCTTTCTCCCATTCTTAAAAATATGGTGGATCAATCTACATCATATATCAAATCACACGTAAATCGTAACTTCCGTTCTTAATAACACTTTTTCCATAATTCATAAATTATTTATTTTCCACCCTATGTAAAATATAAGAAAATAGAAAAATAAGATATTGTAATGATGGAAAGAAACAATGATAGATAGGACTTAATTAGTTTCCCCTGAAAAAAAGGACTTAATTAGTGACGAAGTTGTTTAGTTATTAATAATTCAAATGATTACAAAGTTTGTAGGTTTTGGGGAAAAAGAACATGTTTGTTAATTGACTTAGTGCAGACCAATAGAGAAAAATTTGTTCAAGCTTGGCTCTCTTAATAAATGAATATTTAAAATTTTTTTTGGCTCATGTCTTTAGATGGACGAGTTGCTAGTGAGCGACTCTTTTGATATGAGCTGCTTCCAAGTGACTATCAAATGAATCTATTCATTTATTCATTTGCATTCCTAATCTATAAATTGATCCGTCATTTTTTTAATTACAGAGAAAAACAAATCACATATATCAATAAAGATACACGAAAAAGAAAAGCCAAAAAAGAAAGGCAATATAAACTGATTTTTTTTTTTTTTTTAGCTAAGTCTTGTGTTTATGTCCATATCACAAACTCTGGTTTAGTTATTTTAAATTATATATCAGTCTTCTTGGCTTAAATAAATTACGTAAATATATATCTATATTTATATATGTATACACTATTTAAAAATATTTTTATATAAAATATAATAAATACAAGAGCCGACTTTGGAGCTATAACAACCCGAGCTCGGCAAAGCCTAAACTTGGCTAGTTAAGTAGATGAGACACAAAATTAGGTTCATTCTCGACTAATTTACTACAAAAATACAATTCAAAACGAGTTATTAATTCCATTTACAAAAATTATTACACATCACATTTTTAAGTAAATTTTAAAATATAATAATTGAATGCTTTAATGTAATAAACAATTAAATTTATTCTCACATTATATTTAAAAATATTAATTTAACATTTTAATTATATTTAAATATTAAATTATTTAAAAATTTAAAATTTCTAACAAAACGTGAGTATTATTACACATCACGTTTTTAAGTAAATTTTAAAATATAATAATTGAATGCTTTAATGTAATAAACAATTAAATTTATTCTCACATTGTATTTAAAAATATAAATTTAATATTTTAATTATATTTAAATATTAAATTATTAAAAAATTTAAATTTTCTAACAAAACGTGAGTATTATTTATTTGCTGACTTGTTATTAAGAGATTTCTTCATATAGCCGCCACCGTTACTTTCCCGGGAAAATCCCATTCCCCGCCGTTGAATCTCTCTCTCTCTCTCTCTCTCTCGGTATGAGCTCACCGTCGCCGATGGCAGAGCTTCTGGAGAACCGGGAGCTGCTGGCGGCTCTGGCCACGGCGGCGGCGGTGCTGATCGTGGCGGTGCTGTTGTGGTGGCGATCGTCCTCCGGCCAGAAGTCCGCCAAAGCGGCGGTGCCTCTGGGACCGATGGTGCTGAAGAAGGTGGATGATGACGTGGCGGACGGCCGGAAGAAGATCACCGTGTTCTTCGGTACTCAGACCGGCACCGCCGAGGGCTTCGCTAAGGTGTATTAAACTTCATTTATGGTTTATGGTTTAAACTTGGGTTAATTAAGTAGTGGTCCTTATAGTTTTAATATAAGTTCTGTTTAGTCCCTATACTTTTAGTTGACCAAAACCATGATTTCATGGTAGGGGCTAAGCAAAAGGACTTATTTAATTTTATTTGTTTTAGAGCATCAAATAGTGGAGTTATTCAAAAAATTTGAAAATTTATAAATAAATTCTACTAGGGGGTTATTAGGACATGTAAGTATAGAATTTACGGTGGTAGCTGAATATGCGAAAAAAAAATTTACACATTAAATTTAATACTAAAACTACAAATAAAAATTTTACACTGAAAATTTTGGTCCAAAATATTATGTGCTTATACGTTTGGCCTGAATTCTACAAAAATTTCGTAGGTCAGGGCCGTGGCTGCGGGCACCCCCTCAGTCCGCAAATGCCTATATAGATATCCAAAATGATGAAATCATATTAATTGACTTGCGTGTGATCTAACCAAAGTGAACTAGTTTTTAATAGTCATATATTTTGGATCTCTTTTTGTGCTGGATCTAAATATCAGTTTCATGTGTTCTTGACTTTTTGCCGTTACATCCGAGGTTAATATTCAACTATATATTAAATATTCAGGCACTGGGGGAGGAAGCTAAAGCCAGATATGAAAAGGCAGTTTTCAAAGTTGTAGATTTGGTGAGTTTGACTTTTTTTCCTTTTTTCTTTATCTCAAGGACCCAATAATATGTGGGCTGACTAGTGGCCAACAATATCACATAAAGGCAATTTCCTCTCTGATAGGGACTGATCCAGGAATTGCTGGGGCTGAAATGTTCTATGATTTTTCTTTTTCTTTTTTTTAACAAAAATATTGGATATGTTGTGGGTTTTTATAATTATTGCTAGCACTAAAAACTGGAGAATAATAAGTGGCTGTAGCAACACATGTATTTGCTCTACGAGCACAAATAATGATAGTTTATGATCCTTTTTTAAGATCCGTATTACACGATTATTGGAGTTTGTTTTAATCTCCATAAATTGGAATCACAGGATGATTATGCTGCCGATGAGGATGAATACGAGGACAAATTGAAGAAAGAGAAACTTGTGTTTTTCTTTTTGGCTACGTGAGTTATAGTTGCTGTATGCCGTTCTAATAAAATACTGACATTTGTTTGAATGCAGTTGTTTGGAGGGATTATTAAGCTACTTTATTATTTGCTTGTTTGTGTAGATATGGAGACGGTGAGCCTACTGACAATGCAGCCAGGTTCTACAAATGGTATAAAGAGGTAATTTTGATAATATTACGCATCTATTGCGAGTTTAGTTTTGCAACATCGCATAGCATTCTTAGTATTGATAAATATCGCAGGGTAAAGAGAGAGAGGAATGGCTTCGAAATCTTAAATATGGTGTCTTTGGCCTTGGCAACAGGCAGTATGAGCATTTTAATAAGGTTTGAACTCACATCATCATGGTTTAAGCATTTTCATACGCACGTTCGTCATGTAAACTTTTGGTCAATTAAGGATTTTCTATTCAATTGTGAAATATGCACAGATAGCAAAGGAGGTGGATGAGCTCCTTGCCGAGGATGGTATGTTTCTCTTCTTACCTTATTTGTCACTTTTGGGTTTTCAATATGGATGATTGTTTATTTTATTTTGGTTTGTATCACACTCCTCGTAGTCATGCATATCAAGTGCGCAACATTAAAAAGTTTTTTGTTGATATCTATATTCTGCATTTCTTGTTCGTTTATTGTAATTGTTTTATCTTTTTGTATCAGTAGCTTCAATTTCGGGTGTGCGTTGGTTGACTTATCCTTTGCTTTTAGTTTAGAAAATTTATCGTTGAAAATGAAGAGTTATCAATGATCGCTTTCTCCTTCGATATTTGGTTAGAAAGGTGAACGTATATGAGGATGGTATCAAATTCCTATTTGTAGATATGATGTACTTGATATTCTGCATGAATTTGGCTAGTTAAGGTGTGATCTATGTTGGAAATATTAAGAAGAATGAAGGTACATAAATGACATGCTAGCAGACTTATATTAACCATTGTTTTAATTTACCCATCATATTCAGGTGGGAAACGCCTTGTTCCTATGGGCTTGGGGGACGATGATCAATGCATCGAAGATGACTTTGCTGCATGGTATTGAGGAGACAAATTCTTGCTTTAACTATAGTGTTAAAATATCTTTATTTTTCTTCGAGCATTTGAAACTGAAAGGTTAGTAATTCTTATAAGTGTGGCCAAGTGCAGGAGGGAGTTGGTTTGGCCTGAGTTAGATCAATTGTTACGTGATGAAGATGATTCAACTGTTGCAACTCCTTACACTGCTGCTGTCCCAGAATATCGCATTGTCTTCGACGACAACGTGGATGCATCCCTCTTGGATGAAAGCTTAAACAAAGCTAATGGTCATTCTGTATATGATGCTCAACATCCATGCAGGTATCAGAAAATGTTGCAAGCACTAGTTTATTATTTTTATGTGTGCTCTTTCTGTAGCCTATCTAATTCTATCTCTGAATCTAGGGCTAATGTCGCTGTGAGAAAGGAGCTTCATACTCCAGCTTCTGATCGTTCTTGCATCCATCTTGAGTTTGATATAACTGGCACTGGTCTTGTGTACGTTGCTTCAATTCTTACCTTCATTAATGGTTGAAGTAATTTTCCGTTTGACTGATGAGAGAATTTTTCACTTACTCTACTCTAGTTTTGGCGGGATACAGATGAACTATAATTCTTTGAGTATGAAAAGCATATGTGCAAGCGTGAATCTTGCGTGTGACACGATACTGCAATTTGATACCTGCTTGCTTTCTTCTCAGATATGAAACAGGGGACCATGTTGGTGTTTATTGTGAGAATCTGATTGAAAATGTACAGGAGGCTGAAAAGTTGTTGGGATTATCACCAGATACTTATTTTTCAGTTCACACTGATAAAGAGGATGGGACTCCTCTGAGTGGAAGCTCTCTGCCACCACCTTTCCCTCCTTGTACTTTAAGAACTGCACTGACTCGATATGCAGATCTTTTAAGCTTTCCTAAGAAGGTAGGTAGTTTCTCTACCTTCTTATAAAAAAGTGATATTGGCGTATTATATTATTAATTACTTTCTTCATTGTGTGCATTTTCCAGTCTCAATTACTTGCCCTGGCTGCGCATGCTTCTGATCCTACTGAAGCCGAGAGATTGAGATATCTTGCATCTCCTGCTGGGAAGGTAACCTATCTTTTATTTGATGGTTAATCTAAGTTTTTACACTCATTTTTACTCTTAAACCTACTTTTGCCCCCCCACTCTTCAACTGTATCAAAAACTTCATTTAACTTTTGAACTTCTTCAGATATTAGCATCATTATTGAAATCTTAAAACAACATTGGAACACATGCTATGTTGTGAGTCACAAGTTATGGGCTTGCTTACTGCTATTAGCCTACTAATATATAGTAACAGAGCGAAGTAAGTTTTGGAGTTGAAGTTTATACGATAGTGTAAGAAATGCTTTAACCTATATGTAGAATTTGTTTATCCATTTTCTATCTCTGTTACACTTGTGACCAGTACGTCCGTATTCAATGTACAGGATGAATATGCAGAGTGGATTATTGCAAGGCAGAGAAGCCTCCTTGAGATTATGGCAGAATTTCAATCAGCTAAGCCACCACTTGGAGTATTTTTTGCAGCAGTTGCCCCGCGCTTGCAGCCAAGATACTATTCCATTTCATCATCTCCAAGGTGAATACATTGTATTAAAACGCATTCCTATCACTCTTTTAAAATTGATTAAAGATTATGTTATAGTTGCTAGCATGATAATCCTCCTCAACCTGGAAATTAGATCTAGTAACAAGTAGTTTCCACTGGAGAATACAGATATTTTCTCAATGTGGAACTTGTTTAAGTGATGATTTCATGAAAAACCAATATGGAATATTTGTGAGTAATAGCATCAAATAATGGGTGCTACCTCCAACTAGAGTATCTCACTTCAAAGAGTTCTCATTCATGCTATGACAATGGCCTGGAAATTTACTGAAAATGAAGGCTCGCAGTTTTGTATTGAATTTCCAAAGGAGCATTGAAGAACTAGCAATCTCTTTCATTTGTACTAAAGGCTTATTACTATATGGAATTCGGTTATACAGGATGGCTTTGTCTAGAATTCATGTCACGTGTGCATTAGTTTATGGTAAAACACCAACGGGACGCATTCACAAGGGAATTTGTTCAACATGGATGAAGGTACTTACTTTATTACTTTTGGTTTATTTATTTTTTTGGTTTCTTTATTTTTATGTGCATGGTGTCATGTTGGACAACAAGTTGAAACTAATTCTTTCTCATATGATGACCATGTCACTAAATATTGTGTCTAAAGTTGAAATTCGCAAAATGTTTACGTTTCGGATATACTAGAAGGAAAATGAAAAGGTTTCATAAAATTTTTTGTCCATTATAATTGTAGTTGGTGTGACAAATAGTATGCATTTGAAATATTAATCTGTAATTTTTTTTTAATATTAGTAGTACGTTAATTAAATAATTTCAAGTTCTTCAACTCAAACCACATGTATTATATGTTATTGCTATGATTTTATGAACGTGCTCATATTTTATGTGATTTATATGATATAATCATGATACATATAAGTTCAAATCTCAATTAGAGAAATATTTATTGTTAGTCATGTTTGCAAGTAATTTTTTTTTTTTTTGGAAATTTCAAAAAATATTCACACAAACACAAATAATTATCATGTTTGCAAGTATTGTTTATGTTTCTATTGTTTTTTTCGAAATGTTTCAGTTTACACCCTCACTTTGTGAAATTTTATTCACCGATAATGGCAATTGATCCGACTAGTCCCTTTTACAGCTTCTACTATATTCTAAAAAACTTTTACCTGTTTTTGTTTCTTGCTAGAATGCTGTGCCAATAGAGGAAAGCCGTGATTGTAGCTGGGCGCCCATTTTTGTTAGGCAATCTAACTTCAAACTTCCGACTGATTCTAAAGTGCCTATTATTATGATTGGTCCTGGCACAGGCTTGGCCCCATTTAGGGGTTTTATGCAGGTTTGGAATCATAAAGCTCATGCTCTTTTTCTCTTCTGTATTTTTTATGAATGAACATACGCTTTAGACCCTTTTTTCGTAGCAGGTGTATTTCCATATATATATGATATCAACCGGTGAATTAGCTTTACTAATTTTAGGTCAAATATGAGAAGAAATTATAGTTGAAGATGTGCTTTTGTGTATGTTTTACTTCTTTTCTTACTTGTAAGCATGGAAGTGGTGTTAAATGTATTTCGTTCTTGAAGGAAAAAAGAGGACTCAATTCAAATGGATTTTGACCAATAGAAGTTATAAGTAAGCTATGATCCTTGTGAAGAAGTATAATGAAGGTAAGATATTATATTTCAGGAAAGATTAGCCTTGAAAGAAGCTGGAGCCGAGCTGGGACCTGCAATTTTCTTCTTTGGGTGCAGGAACCGTAGAATGGCAAGTGATTTTGTGAACATTTTTGTTATACTTTATCAAATGTTTTTTGTTTTGATGCTGATAAAATCTGATTCATGTTTGCAGGATTATATCTATGAAGATGAGCTGAACAGATTTGTTGACACTGGTGCTATTTCTGAGCTGATTGTTGCATTCTCTCGTGAAGGTCCCACTAAAGAATACGTGCAGCATAAAATGACTGAGAAAGTACAGTTTACTTTATTTATCTAAATTAATTCTTAGAAAAGGAATAAATGGAAACTGTTGTGACTATCATTTTATTCTCTTTTGGTCCCCCAGGCTTCAGATGTATGGAATGTGATCTCTCAGGGAGGGTATTTATATGTATGTGGCGATGCCAAAGGCATGGCCAGGGATGTCCACCGAACTCTCCATACTATCGTGCAAGAGCAGGTATGTGCGGATGGTTCTAAAAACAGACACTAGCATTTTCTCTATACATGTATGTTTTTCTTACAGGTGCTTGGAATGCTTGGGCTTTTCCCAATGGTTATTGACGAGATGATTAGATATGAAATATATTAGTCTACAATTATGTACATTTTTTCACAATGGTTTATCGTCGTGCTTGTCATATGAGTATATGGATAGTGGGTAAAGCAAAATAAATCCAACTTTTATACATCTGTCATCCATGAGACTTAATGTGCTTTATATCTAAATGGGGGTGTATTTGCATACCACAAGATGCACCTATGGTTAGGGATGGGAATTGGTTTGGGTGGTTATGCTCGACCTACAATAAAACCAAACCAAATGCATTTGGGTCGGCTTGGTTTGAGTTAAAAATAAATGTGAATTGGTTTGAGTTAAAAATAAATGTGAATTGGTTTGGATTTAAATCTAAATCCACTAATTGGTTTGTGGATTAGTTTGGATTGAATTGGCTTTTGGGTTAAGATTGAATTGAGTGTAGTGCATTTGGAAGGATTTTTTTTTTTTTTAAATTTTTACCCATCATGCTAGTCATGTGTTGTATTCTTGACGCGTTCAAATAAATAATGACTCTTGACATATTTTATAAAAACATTATAAATATTCAAATAAATAATAACTTTTGACATATCTTTCGGTAGATAATTTGACATATCTTTCGGTAGATAATTTGACTACCATCCAAACAAATACAATCTTAAATGTGACGAGCCATATTATTTATTCAATTATAACTTCGGGTATTAATCCGAGTAGATAATCTCAAGTTATTAAAAATCGAACTGGACCGGCCGGTTCAACCGGTTTAACCAGGAACCGGTACCTAGGCCGGTTCGGGTAACCCTAAAAACCAGATATGATTTGAACTGGTCCAAAAACCGGTGAATCGGTTAAAAACCAGTCACAAACCGGTCAAACCGGTTTATTTTTTCTTTTTTTTTACCTATGGTTGTATAATTTTGAATGTTATATATTAAGTAATGACATTTGTAAGTAAACTTTATTTTTTAATATTATGAA
>MKEJ01040093.1:0-13564 GCA_001753735.1 Embelia ribes
GTGTTTGGTATTGCTTAATTTCTGTGTTTGGTATTGCTTAATTTATGGATTTTTTAACATTGAAATTCCTAGTGTTTCTGGTGTACCCCAATAACATGTTTCACACTCAGACCCCATGTTTTTGGGCAAGTCCACTCTATGCATGATATTTTTAGGATAAATTACTATTATTTGTGGAAAGTCTACTATCTACATAAATTTTTTATCTTGAAATTTATCGAAATTATTAGTATATTTTCAGGACAAATTACTATTGTTATGTTTTTAAATTATTTTTAAAAACATGATGGGGGGTTTTTACATATGAAAATTCTTACTAATGACCCTATTTTGTTTTAAATTTGTTATCATGAAACACAAATGAAGCTGCAAATTCTGCAAATAGAAACAAAATGAACTCTTAATATTTTCCAAATGGACATAAAAATTCACTACACTAAGAAATGTGACGATGCAAATACAAAAGCAGAAAGACATGACCAACACACGATCGGCCTTTTAGAAAAATGGTTCAACTAAACAAGTTGAACTACAACAATCGTAATTTCACATCAAAGAGAGCGAGCTCGTGATTCATGCGATAGAGAACTAATTCATTCTTGCGCATTATTGTTTCCCACAGCTTCTTTAGATTTGTTATAGTCTTCCAAATCCTTCTTGTATGCATCCATGGCCTCTGCAGCTTTTGCATTCCAAACTTGTTTCTCTTCTTCACTCAATTCCTATTATATAAATACACACAACAACAAAAGATAATTAGCATATACATCGAATGATGGATTTTGATTAGTAATTCGATGATTTTGTAAATCTCATATACCTTCCATTTCACTGAAACAAGGGCAGTCAGGGTAGAGTTGTTCATCCCTGCTCTCTCTTCCAATAGATCCTTCCTTGCTTGTTTGCTGCATCAACAAAAATAATAAAGTGAGATATATATATATATATTGCGTACACACCACACATAACAATAGCCTATGCTTATATATATATCACATAATCAAGAGTGAAGAAGAATCTACCTCGGCTATGCGTAAACACACGCTATAGTCTAAAATCAACATACTATGTATGTGCGATATCATGAAGGAAGTTTTCTCCAAGAAACTTATTATGCTAGATTCTATGTATGTTTCTATTTTTCATTTTCTCTTTTTGGTTTCACACTTTGAGAGTAAAAAAAAAAAAATAGCTCGCAAAAATTTTGCATGAAAAATAACCTGAAAAGAATGAATGAGGAAGCTGGTTTCCTAGGCCTGTTAGGATCATCATTCTTTGCTTCCTTCTTCTTCTGTCGAATCACTTTAGTTTTCTACATGAAATAGAAATCAAATATTAGTCTCAAACATCCAAAAATCGGCAAGAATTTCAAAACAAAGAAAAAAAAAACAAGAAAACAAACCTTGATTATATTTTCTGTTTTCTCTTTCTTTTTGAGAAGTTGCAAAGCTTCTTGCTTGTGAATCTTCATAAGCTCATCTTCTTCTTTCTTTAAAACTGAAGCCTCTTCTTCTTTCTTCTGCTTATAGGCCTCCATCTCTTCGAAATACTTCTCCTTGTTTTGCTTTGCCCTCTTTAAATTATATATGATTTAACATAAAAAATCAGATTTTTTTACGAAAATTGTAAGTAAACAAGAAAAGGTAGAGAAGAAATGAACCTCTTCATAAGGCTTCTTTTGTTCCTCTGTCATGTTCTTCCATTCCTCACCTGTGATCTTGGACACCTAAAAAATGATGCTCAATTTTGTGAATTACGTTATGTTGAATATAATAATAATATAATGCGGGAATAGAGTAGCGGTATTATAACCAATTTGGTATAAGTATAATCCATGTGGAGACATGGTAGGAACCCTTTTTTCCCAGTTGTGGTATATTCCAACTGCCATAAGCCTGCACAGTTCTTCAATCTTTTCCTGTTTGTTGGGGGAATGAGCCGAATATTCTAGCGATCAAATACATGTGCTTTTTTTAAAGTCATCCATATATAATGTTATCGAAGGTTAAACATTTGCATATATAGAAAGAATCATGAAGCTCTTTAAATTGGTGCAAGATATATCTAAGTATGGTTCTAACTCTGGGAGAGAGTCGCCATGCTGTCCTCAAATCCATTGAAGAGCATATGAGTAGTAGGAGACAACACGAATATCAACAGAAGCAGAACAAAGAAAATAAGGCTAAGGTATTAAAGAAAAAGTATGATGAAATAATATACACTTACATTGCTGACAAAGAATTGGATGATGATGTTCATGTCACCATCTCAGTAATGCTAAGTTAACTTTCATGGTTGCAGTACTATATTGCAGTAACATTTAAATCGGAGAAGGAAAAAAATTACATTAAGTTGGCAGAGTTCCAGAAACATGAAATAGTAAGGTGTCTCATGTTGAACAGATAAGTAAGTCAGAAGGACATTTTGACAATGGTGGAGCTTGCATGTCTAAGTTGACGGGTCCACATCAAGATGCATTGCGCTTAGAGGCGACCGAAATCTGTAACGACTATGCTGTCCAATGGATTGAAGGGGGTTCAAGTCCACTATTGGAATCAGTAACAACATACGATATATTAAAGATCATTGTCAAAAAAGTCATGGGTTCTTAAGTTTTTTGAGTCACTTTCTTGAGAGTGATCTTCAACATATTGTATGTGATTATTACAGATTCGAATAGTGGACTTAAACCCCTTCAATCCATTGGAGAGCATATTCGGTGCAGATTTTGGTCACCTCCAAGTGAAATGCATCCGGATGTGGATCCGTCAACTTAGACGCAAGCTCCACCATAAGCAAAATGCCCACGTGACTCACTTCCGTATTCAACACGAGACACCTTACTTCTTTCATGTTTCCAGAACATGTTTCTTCAATATAACACTACTATCATGAAAATTAATTTAGTTTTACTGAGACAGTGATGATGAACATCATCATCCAATTATCTGCAATGTAAGTGTGTATTTTCATACTCTTCCTCTAATACTTTAACCTTATTTTATTTGTTTTGCTTCTGCTTATATCAGTGTTGAGCTTAACATAGTATTAGAGAGGAGGTAGACAAAGATCCTGGGTTCGAATCTCTTTGCTACCCAATTAAAAGAAAAAAATTGAATTATACTAGTTGGCTCAAAAATATATCACAAGTGAGGAGACGTGTCGAATATAATAATAATATAATGAAGCTCTCCTTAATAGCTTAAGTTTTTAGGTGTGATGGTCGCATACCTTCTAACATGATAAATCATTAGGGATTAAATATGCTTATGACCAGAAAAAGTATGATTTAAAACTGTATTTTCACAAAGAATATACGGAACTGAAGGAGACAAATACAGTTTAAAGATAATTACAATATGACCCCAAAATATAGATTAATATCCTTTTGTCCCCATCAGTTCGAAAATACTACACATTTGACCCCCTAATCAACCAAATTTCATCAATACTTCCCTCTTCTCAACTCTTACCACCCCCCTTTCCTTTAATCTCAAAACAATTGGATCAGAAACTTTGAGCCACAAAAAATTAAGCCATATTCATCAATCAGACTTTTGCCTAGAATCCTCAATTAAACAGAAACATAGAAAAGGGCACAAACAAAGGAGTGATGATTCATCTCTTATTTACCTCCAAGACGCTTTTATTCTCTGCGCGTAACTCTGCTCGTCTCTCATTAGTAAACACGAAAAATGCCGACATCGGTTTCTTTGGCTTCAATGGGTCCTTCTCCTTCCTGCCAGACGACTCAATGAAAGCAAATGAGAATGTAACAAGGAAAATGATTTACATACTC
The DNA here is from genome assembly GCA_001753735.1 of Embelia ribes. NCBI lineage: Eukaryota > Viridiplantae > Streptophyta > Magnoliopsida > Ericales > Primulaceae > Embelia > Embelia ribes. The sequence continues at coordinate 3,800 of MKEJ01040093.1, forward strand.
GTACATAAATGTGTAGAAAGTGAATAAATTTTTCCGTGACAACATATTCAGCCTTGATCCTATTTTTAAGCGAAAGATCAACACACAATGTCAAAAAGCATAGGTGCTCTGTACATTTTTTGTGTACATGATGTTATTTATGTATTTTTTTGTGTGTGTGTGTACATGATGTTCTTTATGTATATCACTATATCAAGTAACAATTGAACTTACTTTGGCTTCTTGTTATCTTTCTCTGTATCCTGTTTAAACTGCAGGTACTGATCAAGCAACTCTATGGCTGTCCTTTGCTTTTGCTCCTCTTCTAATAACTTCATCGCTTCATTCTCTCGTTTCTCATTTCCGATAATCTTCAAATAAGCTTCTTTTTCAGCTTGGTACTTTTCTTCGTAGGGCTTTTTCTCTTCGGCTGTGACAGTTTTCCATTTCGCCCCCAAAATGTTCGAAATTTCTTTAAATTCAGCATTGGGGTTTTCTTTCTTGACCTAAATATAAAAAATCATAAGTTTGCATTTCAAATACATTTCTAACCAAAAAATGAACCTGCTTATTAAAATTGAGTGATTTTAAAAAGTCAATTATTTACCTCATTCCATTGATCTTTGCACCACAAGATATAAGGTGTAGAAGGCTTTTTGATCTGAGCACCTCCTTTCTTCTTTTCTTTCTTGTCTTGATCTTTCTCTTTCAGTGATTGAACAAAAGGGAGCATCTATAGAATTAACAAAAAAGATTAAGAACAAAATCAATAACAGTGGAACTAGAAGTTCTAAATTTCTTTTCTTTAGTTTCCTTAATTTCTGGACATTCACTTGGTATGTAGCAAGACAATGTGATCTATACAGAACTATAACAACAAGATACTAAATCCCCACAGCTACCTAACTAATATTTCAATGAAAACAAAATCTAAACGCAATTGGTTTGAAATTTAATCCAATAGGATTTCAAACATTATAGCAGATCTTTAACATACTGTTTCCTTGTTTTATCTTATTTTATTCCTATTTACTCAATATATTGAGGGTCAAAATTTTGAACACTTGCACTGTAAAGTCTATCTTTGGTGAAAATATTAGTTTTCATACCGTAAAAGATCTGAAAAGAAATAAAATCAGGAAACACATGATTCATGAAAAAATTCAAAATTTTTCTTTACAGAGAGATAGTATTTATATCAATGATCAACAATAAGGGCACAAATGACACCAGTGCTCCTAAATGAGTACATGTCCTAAATTTTAGAGATTAAATTCAAGAGAATGATTTTCAATTGTAGTATTTCTATCAATGATCAACAACGGTTTCACTTTAATAATAAGGGCCCTCCATCAGCTCTCCTAAATAAGAACATGTTCTAAATTTTAGAGATTAAAATACAAGAGAACGACTCCCAAGTGTATTTAATATCATTCAATCATTTACAAAATAGGAGATTTGCTCTGGTGATCCCCTTGAGCCGCCAATCAATTATTCTCAATTATATTTTGAAGTTTAAATTGGGGAATTACATATATCTAAGCCTCTAAATGTTTGTGGTATAGGCCGTAGGGATTTAAAATTGAAGGGATTAAAATGGCCAAATCATTAGGAGTGCCCATATCTAAAATTAGCCTTTTATCCAAAAAAGAGTAAAATTAGTATTTTAATTTCTAACCCAATAATAATAATCTTTTTTTCCTTCTTCATTAGAGTTGGTGCTCAACAATTGAAACATAAACAGTTGAAGATAAAAAAAAATCCATACAAAAATTAGAATTAATTATAGAGTTTTTTTTCAAAAAAAATAAAAATGCATTACCATAGTAGGCTTGAACTCCTTCATCTTCTGCAGCTTCCTGAGCTCATCCTTCATCCTCTCCTGCTCCTTGCCACGTGTCTCAATCTCCTTCTCCCTCTCCCTCAGCATCTCCTCCTTCTCTCTCAGCATCTCCTCCGCCTCCTCTTTCTCTATCTTCATCCTCTCCATCTTCTCCTGCATCTCCCGCAACTCCTCCTCGAACGATCGGGTCGGTTTCTTCTTTCCGGAGAGGCTTCCGAGATTCTCCTTTCCGGCAGTTTCTTCCGCCGGCAGCGGCATGTCTCCAGCGAGAGTGTTTTTCTGCTTCAGGGCCTTTCGGGATCGGCCTTTCTTGGCTGGGACCTCGGCGATTACGTCTGCCATTGTTGGAGAGATTGAGAGAGAGAGAGAGAGATTTTGAGAGATTGAGAGGGAGAGATAGAGAGAGATTTGGTTAGGGTTTTTGTGTGGGCAAGGGAAAGAGATCATGTATATATGAAGTGGAAGGTAACGGTAAAGTTTTTCAAATTTTGAATTGTTGTGAGAGTTTGGGAAGAGGATTTTTTAAAATTTATTTTTAGTGTTATTATCTTTTAACCGTTTGGGTACCTAAATTAAGGTCAAACTACACTTCTAACCACCCGATTTTTAATCAAATTTGAGCTGATCATAAGACCTGGCCGGTCTATCGGCTCCAGGTCCTTTTGTCCGCGGCTAACGGGGTAGAGTAGGTATGCAGGTCAAAGAGGGAAAATATGGGACAAGAACCCATCCCGTACCCATAGGTACATGGGCGGGTGCATGGCTTGTTGACTTTACCAGCACCCACACCGCACCGCAATGGGCGTGGGGCTGGTACGGGCCCAATATAGGACGGGTGTAGGTTGACCTGCAAAAGTGTAACCCAATGCACTCGTAAGTGTACATTTTATACACACTGGTGTGTAAACCTCACAATGTTCGATTGACGGTCCATATCATGCCAGCCATGATTCACGACACCTAATCAAGGACTTTATTTCATCACACCCGTACTATATTTAGCATATTTTTAAGTTCAATGTATGAAAAGAAAACTTAACTACTACGGTGTCCGGATCAGCCTGTGCTTGCCTTTATTGATCCCGAGACTTTGTTATCGCTTATTAGCCACATCACTTGTAACAAAATTGTTAAAAATCGACTCAAAACCAAGACTCGCCAAATTTTCTTAATTGATGTTTACAACAAAATTACACTAAATACACAAAATTCTCAACCATTTACGATCATCTCCATAATCAAATCATTCCACGCATCTATTGGCCCAGGCAAACACCAATGCAAGCAATCGTAAACAAGCTTCATGCTACTATCTGCCGTTGACGGGTGGAAATGCCTAAAAAGCCCCGGGTGCCCATCAGGCCTCGTCAACGAAAGCTTCATAACATCTAAGAATTTTAGGTTTATCCCCTTTTCCAAAGCTCTAACTTTAGCTTTTTCAAACTCTTCCAACTCAACTTCTCTTAAATACTTATTCAACTCGTTCAGTGGGAACCCACCTTCTTTTACGGGGACTTTTCTTTCGCATTTCCCACCGCTATCCCATGTCCCATTTTCGAAATGATCTGGCGTTGAGCTCCGATAGATTATCATCCCCTTGTGAGTGGATGATATAATGAAGTCAAACAGTTTTTGAATGACTTTTCGATAAGCAAAGTCGGACCCGAGCACGGTTAGGTTCCTATTGGAACACCCATGGCAGCCTATTACTGTGTCGTTTTCATAGTAAAGAGCAGTTTTCACAAACCATTTACCGCTAGAAAATATCATGTAGTCTAGGCTGGGATACAGATCGGTCCAGGTGGGATCAAGTTTGTCGAGATGAAGCTCGATATCAGCCGATGAGACACCGTTTATGTCCTCGAAAATGGCAGCCTTGGTCAGAAAAGGCGACCAAAGCACGGAGATGGTGAAGTTGTGAGATGGGAAGTGCCACCTCTTCGATTTGTATTCCTCATCATGGTAGACTTGTATTGCTTGTTCCACCTATAGCACAAAAACTTTCAATTTTACATTTATATATGCTAGCTTTCTAATAAAAGTTTGATGTTAATCGTTATAGCTTGCAATCTACACTAAACAAATTATGATACGTTTTCATAATTGTTTTAATTTTCTAAGTCATTTAGATTTAAAACGAGCACTAAAACTTTTAATTTTACTATTTATGTTACATTTGCATTGATAGAGACAAGGCTACCCTTAAAACTACCGCAAAAGCATCGATTGTGTATAGGGTTTATTTAGTTGCAGCTTGTAAGCTCCAATTTTTCATCTTTTTTGCTTAAAAGTTGGATAATGTTTGGCTATTCAGCTTTTAAGTGTAGCTTAATAACTGTTTTAGCCTAAATAAGCTAGAAATTTTAAGCTGGATGCATATAGTTTATTTCGCAGCCAGAAATAATCTAGCTTACTTGCTTAAAAGCTGCAGTCAAACGAACCTATAGCAAATTAGGCGCTGTGGATTCTAGAACCTAAAATTTGTACATTTTGTAAAATCATCTTCAACCGTAAAAGGAACATTAATCCAACATTTAAATGTAAATTGATAAAGTACCTCGGATAGCATGCAGAGCAACGATTGAATGTGATTCCGAGAGATCGAATCACCTATCAACGCCCACGATTTGTTCCTCATTTTCTCGAGAAATTGTTCCGCATTGAATTGGGGTAGCTCGCAATCTCGCGGGCTCCACCTCCAGTAGAGATACCCGGTGTCTGGTCTCCCATTTCTCACACAATTCTGATGGTCTTCGATCCAGCTGCAGGACTTGTTGGTGTATAGCGGACCAGCCGAATTTGGTATCCAATCACCGGTGAAGATATCGCATTTTTCTTCATTATATACATACATAATATTTTAGCACCAAATTTAATTATTGATGCAAAGCGAAGTGCCAAATCAATGGTATACCAACGGCATTGCGAAGCACCCAGGGGATGGAACCGAAACCGAACCGATCCGAGATCAATTTTGAACCAAATAGAAATTGAACCAATCCAGAACCATTATGGAACCGGTTTTATGTAAGTTATGTACACACATATATTTAAAGAAGACGAATATATTGCAGTAATATTTGAGACTAGACACAGATGATTACATTTTATCCATATATACACATTTTTCAAATTTTAATTCCAATCTTTAAAGAACATACTGCATATTTTTCATTCCATCTCCCACCCAATTCTTAACAATTTAGCATTACTCTTCCCCTAATTAGATGGTTTTTGAGAACCAGAATCGAATCGAAACCGAATCGGAACCAATGGTTCTGGTTTCATTCAGTTCTGCTCCATTATCAGTTCGATTCTGATTCTAAAATTTTAGAATCGATGGAGATCGGTTTGGTTCCATTTCAAACTTGAAATCGATCCGGACTGATCCGTGAACGCCTCTGCGTATTAGGCCGATTCATACTTGGGTAGAATTGCAGGAATTTGTCTGATAATTTGTATTTCTATTTCAATGATACTCCATAATCATTAAATGATCACACGACAATATAATGTGTTGGTAAAATCCGGTTAGTCCACTCTGACGAAACTTATACTATTTAGATTAATTTTCAGTTGACAGGTAACACCTCTATAGATTAATTTTCACATGATAGTAACACCTCTTGAAAATTAATTTTTCTTACTAGAATAGGTAATGGTCCCCTAATTCATGTCTTTTCTTAAAGGGGGTAAGTAGCCTCTAATTTAATTTTCTGTCTTTTATGAAAGTAGAAATTCTAGGTGAAGATTTGGATACTAATCTTGCAAAGTTACAACATATAAAATGAAAATAATGTCCCACCTAAGGTGTTTGGATTACCAACTTTAACAAAATGGGTTAAATACACTAATGGTTCCCATAATTCTAATTGAAACACCAATAGTCTCCAAATCTTGTAAATATGTCCGATTTGGTCTGGAAATTTAAAGGAAGGCGACAGATTTTTCTCTCTCATTTTATTTTCCAACTTTCAAAATCATTATAATGATCATATTAGAAGAGGTACCAACAAAATGAGTATGAACTGACCACTTGTTTGGAAAAAATGCACATGTCAATCGATATGATTTTAATCCTATATGATGCCATTTAGTTATAACGGGGACCAAATCTGTCAGTTCTTAGCAACTTGGTGATTTTTATTGTGTTAATTGAAAGTACAGTGACCAAATACAAATTTTTTTGAAACTATAGGACCATTTATTTAATTAACCCAATATAAAAAATTCACTATTTTCACTTTTTTAATGCAATAGAGAAAACTATGACACGATATCTTGTCTCAGTTCTCGAATTCGGGTTTCAAGAATTCAGTTGCATTAAAATCATAATAGGAAGAGCTTTACAGCCCTTTGTAATCATGTCCGGCTCGAATCCGAATTAGTCGGAGCCCAATATGATTTTCGGATACTAGATAATTATATAAAAAAAATGCAATAGAGAAAACAGATTAAAAAAAAAAATTGAAAACAAATGTACCTCCTTTTGGAATTTCATTCCCATTCCCCATAGATTCCTCTGAAGCACCATTTTTAGCCGTTCGATCTCCATTTTCTTGTAAATCACTCGAATCTAAAAATTATGTAACATTAATTGGGAAACCAAAACAAATCTCATTGTTAATTAACAACGGAATTAAAAAAAATTACACATACAAAAATTATGTAAATAAGTTGAATAAACATCTAAGAGTTTGGGAACAACGCATAGGATTTAACACATAACTACGTGTACATTTCCATTATATGATTGCAGATATATGAATCAATTACTACAATAAATAAAATTTGAAAACAAAATTACCTCTTTTAGAAATTTCATTCCCATTTCCCAAAGAACCCCTCTGGGTACCAATAAATGGAACTTGATTTCCATTTTCAGAAACAGATTGCTCAACAGATTGATTCTCCGAGTTGTTTTCAATATCACCGGATTGAGAAAACAAAAGCCTAAACCCAACACACAACAACAAAACAGAAACAGCTATTTTCACAACTTGATTGTGTTTCTTCATAGATCTCTTCAAGTTTAATAGCTTCATCTCTTTTTTCTCTCACTAGAAAAAAACAAAAACAAAAACTCAAGCAGTGTTTAGATGGTCCTTGTGGTCCTAGTTGTGACATAAAGTCCAATGGTTTTTTTAAAAAAAAAAATCATTTATTTTCCTACTGCTAGAAATTAAAAATTAAGAATTTTTTTTTATTGAGTGACAGTTAATAATGGACCCCATTTATTGACGAGTAGCTATTGGCGTCCAATTATATAATGTTATATAATTTCAACTTTGAGAGTTCAAACTTGCATCATTGAGAGTAATTTGGTGTCCAAATATTAATAAAACTACACCCGCGGGCATCAAATACTGGACCTTTTGCCTAGGAGGTCGCTAGATTACCGCAACTTATCTACTTCACAAACTCTAAGGGTCGGGAGGTGGGGTCGCAAGGCAAAAAATTTTGCCTTATACTCCCAATTATATAATGTTATATTAAAGTGTAGGGCCCACAGACATTGAAGAAAATTAATGGGAATTTTCTTTACTTTAAACCAAAATAATCAACCAGCTTTTCAGCTGTAAACTAAAAAATTGTGAAAATAAAAATGCATTTTCTCCATAAAAGAGATTCGATAATCTAAGTTGAAACAATGATAAATTTGTTACATACGTATTGACATTTACAAAAAAATAAAAATAGCAATAATAAAAAATTAATAGTAATATATGCTCCAAAAATTGTATCAAAGCAATGTTCTTGAAATATTTTTCAGAAATAAAAATTAAACAATTTATATTTGTGTTGAATAATATATTTAAAAAGGAGCACAGAATTTTCTGAATGGGTTCGGAAAATTACATATAAAACCCTTAATTCAACTAAAACCAACCTAGAGATGACAAGTAATTCAAACCCAATATATTGAAAGGTTTTTAAGAAATAAAAATTAAACAATTTAAAGTTTTGAGCCTGCTTGAATCACCTAGAGATACAAGTAAATCAATCTAAACCAACCCGACCCAAAATTTAGTAATCCAAACCCAAATTCAAAACAAAGTAACTATTAACTCAAATTTAAATAAAATCTAAAATATTTTCAATCCAAATAGTACAATCCAAAACTGAAATAAACCAAAACATGACCAACCTAACCCGACCCAAAATGTATCAAATATCCTAAAAATTGACCCAACCCTTGGGATATTGAGTAATGTGATGGATTTGGTTCTCAAAATCAAAACTAGAGTATTTCAACGAAGGGTAATATTGAAAAATATTAACAATTTTTATACAAACGAGACTATTTAATGGCTTTCTTAATCTTTGTGCTGTAACATTAAATGATACTTACTTTGAAATGGAGACAATAATTAATTACAATTCATGCATACTAGTGGATCCAATGTCAAAATTGGTTAATTTTGGGCAAAAATATAAATGATCAATAAATTCCCATTTAGAAGATTTATATACAGTAAATTGGGATTGTCATGGCCCAAAATTACAGGATACAAGCTTTGTGAAGACCCAATTTTAGACCCATTTGTTGGCCCATTTTGCTCATTTATTTATTCTTGTCATATAGATGATTCTTTAGGATCTTATCACATAAATTTTTGTACAATTTGTGTATAAATTTGATTGTACGTCTATCATTGGTCTTATAGATACAGATTCCACTATATAAAAAGGGATTTTCACTGTGCTGGTAATTTATGAACTAATAAAGAAGATACAATAATACTTGAGAATGATAACAAGAGACTAACTTATAAAATGAACCATTCGAATTTGTTCGTCACCCTCATAATATTCAGTTCTTTTATCATACGATTACAAATTATTTCAATCATTATCGCAACGGACTACATAGTGTTACATAATAAGGGGAAAAAAAAAGAAAAGAAAAAGGAAAATATAAGTTGCCTTTAGCATTAATAATATCCTAAAAAACATGCTAACTTGCAAAATGAAAGGTTAAAATTCCTTTCTTTCCTAATAATCATTTAGATAATTTTTCTTTTTTTTTGGAAATTATCATTTAGATAATTCTCTCCTCTTCAAGAATTTCATACTGCTAAAAACCCAAAAAATAGCTTTTCGGAACTTACTTAGCTTCGGTTGCCTCGTGCTTATCTCCACAAGTTGGGCCAACTTTTCTACTTCATCGAATTTCTTCGAGCCGCCGCCACCACCGTCCAATCTTGGCAAAGCAATCTTGATCGACCCAACGGGAGAAGGCAGAGCCATCATGTGCCGTTCGATGAGATGAGAGAGTGAGGCCAACTCAAAGGAATCATACAATGGGCTCCCACAGTCCCATATCATGACTAGAGCTTCTTTTTGGTTTTCCTTTTCTTTGCTCTTCATTTTTTGTGTGTGATTTAGAAAATGAGAATTTTCAATGGATCTATTATTCTTGTCTCAGTTGGAGGGTTTGCCACCCTATTGTATAAATATAAATTTTATAAGGGTGTTTAAACTTATATAAAAAAAATTATATTGTAAATTTAATATTAAAATTAAAAAAAAATTGTATATTAAGCATCTTGTTCCAAAAAAATTATGAAATTAGTTGTAACCTCTAGCAACCAACGCAAGTGTTTTTAAATAATTTGAGTTTTGGAGTAGTTGGGATAATTTCTAGTTAAAGATTGTCATTTAGCTAATTGATGGGATCAATAACCATAAAGAAACTGACACATGAATGATGTGGCAGGGAGATTATTTTATGATAAAAAAAATCCATTAATCCCCTTTATTTCATTGAATACCCATAAAATTATCAAATATTTAACTTTTTTGAACTCTTTTATAACTCAATAGAGGCGCGGAAAACAATAAAAAGGTACATACGAACTACGAACCTAAACGAATTCGCATTCCTAGTGCGAACGCTGGGGAAGTGAGGTACTTACATTTTACTAAAATAATTAAATTGA
>MKEJ01040096.1:0-22473 GCA_001753735.1 Embelia ribes
TATATATATATATATATATATATATTTATATGTATACACATACACACATATATATATATATATATATATTTAATAATGTAAATATTATATTTATATATATATATAAATATTATATATGCATAAAAATATATATAATATAAATAATATCTATATATGTTACACTTTATAATATATATATATATATATATTTATTTATTTATATTATATAATGCATATATATAAAATATGCATACATATATAATATAAAACACACACACATATATATATATATATTTAATATTTATATAGATTATTAGAACACATTTGACAATAGCAAAACATTCATTTTTAATTGTTGGATAATTTACAAAAGGATTCTTCCATGCTCCTAAAGTTAACCTGACTAGTTCTTTTTTAATGGTATTGGGATTTAATTGTTTTAATATCCCTCCATAACCTTCTTCTGATGCGTTCATATTCAACTAATTGTGCGTTTACAGATAATCTAAGTTTCCACTGATCTTTGACCAAATACAGAATATGTTTGAAAATATAAATCAGAATGATTCCATAAATAAAACTTATATCTTTAAAAGTAAGATCAGTAGAAACTCCACTATGGCACCTAGTAGCTATTATTACCCTAGGCCAACTCCACAGGATTTACTATTTGAAGAACAATATATGGATACTCAGTCCCAGTTTACAAGAAATGTCTATATATTCGTGGAATATAGATGGAAAATTAGACTATTAAGTATTGCATACTTTACAGGAAATGCTTATGTACGCTTCAATAGCTAGAGCCAATAATTACTCTGACAAACAAATAGCCATATTCATAACCAATGGATTTACTGGTATGCTGAAAGGTTGGTAGGATAATGCACTCACCATAGAACAAATAGCAGAAATCTTAGGAACCACTAAAATTAAGATAGACCCAGCTACCAGTACCCAAGTACCAACAAAAGATGCTCTATATACTTTAATTCAGAGCATAATGTTCCATTTTATTGGAGATATAGTAGACCAAAGCGATAGCAATAGAGAACTTCTTCAGAACCTTAAATGTCATTCCCTATAACATTTTAGATGGTATAAGGATGTATTTTTAATAAAGGTTATGGCTAGGCATGATGCCTCTTGTTAGCATTGGAAGGCCAAATTTATTGATGGTCTACCTAAATTATTTGCAGAAAAGGTTTGGAGAAAATTACAAGAGAGACATCAAAACCTTACCATCCCTTATGCTAGCTATACCTATGGTCAACTTATCAGCATAACCATACAGGAAGGACTGATGCTATGCAATGATAAAAAATTGAAAGCTCAAATGAAAAAAGAGCGAATTTCCAGGAAAATAGAATTTGGCGATTTTTATGATCAGTTCACTTATGATGAGAAAATTTCATATCCGAATAAGAAATATAAAAAGATGAAAAAATATTTTTAGAAATTGAAGAAAAGGAAAAAGTATTTACCTGAAAATTATTCTTCAAAACAGAAAATAAAACAGAAAGGAAAAGGGAAAAGAAAATTCTCCCCTAAAACTAAAGATGTAAAATCAGTAACATGTTTTAAGTGTGGTAGAACTGGCCATTATGTCAGTAAATGTAAACTACAACAGAAAATATCAGCCTTAGATATAGATGATCATCTAAAAGAACAATTATCTAATCTTCGTTTATATTCATCAGAATCCGAAGATGATATAAATTATATTTCTAAGTCTAATAGTAGCACTGATTTAAGTTCCGAATCAGAGGATTAGGAAAACTCATGCCAATGTAAGGATAATTGTAACCTTATAAAATCAAAAGACAATTATTGAAAAGCCATAGTAGAAATGAATGACTTAGATATTAGTGGATCAGGACTAGGACTCATTTTAAATGTCCTTACAAAAGAACATCAGTCTGTTATAGATGTAAGTGAACAAGATGATCCAAAATTAAAACTCAAGCTTTATAAGTTATGTTTAGCCCATGCTAAGTCTATGCCAGAAAAGACTAGGCCCAATAAGGCCCAACCAGAAAATTATAATCTTAAAGAAGTTTTAGGAAGATGTAATCAGTCTAGGACTACTAAGTCAGCTTCAATAGAATCTTCAAGTTATATTCAGGATCTAAGGCATGAAGTAAATTGTCTTAAACAAGATATTATGATTTTAAAAGATCAGCAAAATCAGCAAGGCTTAGATTTGTCTAAACTTCATAATTTAGTCAACTTTTCTTTAGGAGATCTAAGCTTTTCTAAGGAACCTGAAATTCCAGAAGAGAATAAAGGGATAAGTTCTACACTTATAAATCCAGACGAACCTTCAGAAGAATATCTTAACATTATTAATAGATTTATCAATCAGAAATGGATAATATATATAACTCTGGTTATCAATGATACTTTTATTCTAAAAGATGTTAATGCCCTAGTAGACAGCGAAACAGATATAAATTGTATTTAGGAAGGTCTAGTTCCATTGGAACACTTTGAGAAAACAACTCAAATTTTGAATAGTACCAATGGCACAAAGATGCATATTAGATATAAGTTATCTAAAGTTTATATATGTAACAATGGAATCTGTATTAATACGGCATTCCTGTTAATTAAAAATATGCCTTATACAATTATTCTCGGTACTCTATTTTTATCCAGAATAATGCCAATCTTAAAAATAGATTCTAATGACATCTATACTAAAATTAATAATCAGGATTTAATATTTAAATTTACAACAAAGCTATATAAACAAAACAGAAAAAATAGCCCAATAAGATACAGTAAGGCCTTAATAAAACAAATTATAAGGCCACCCCAATGAGGTTTCAATTTAAATCAATATATATTCATACAGACTCTTAACGATCAGAAATTTAATTACTGGGATTATCAGAAGGCATTTACCAATACATTTTATTATCAGAATTCGATAAGGGGACATACTTGGTTCTTTAAAATATGCCCCGAAGTTATATCAGAAAAACATCAAGACTTGCCCACATGGTTTTTTTGCATGGTGGGATGCCTTTGGGCCTTCTTTGGACATTTTACCAGAATCCATTCAGGAGATTTGCAAAAGTTGGATTGCAGTATTCCAAACCATACAAGGACAAAATAATTATCCTGTAAGCAGAATAATAACCAGGTTTTTTGTCACTTTCAGTATACCCTGGATCTAGAAATGGGACTTTATCACTAGCAAATATTCAGGAAATCCATTTTTAAAAAGAATCTTTTATTATAAATGGTGGAAGGGTATGAACCCTAATCGGGACAAACTTATTAAAGTTATTAAGCAACATATGGACTCAATGACTGCAGTAATTACTAAACAACAAACGAATGAAGATCCTTTAACAACATTTCATCTTAGTATTAAGAAGAAAAACCGAAATTTATCAGAACAATAAATTCTCCTTAAAAGCATGCAGTATTTTAAACAACAATTTATTGAAGCTCAAGAAGAAATATCAGAAATATCAGAATTCAACCACATAAGAAATGATATTTTATATAGAACAAAATGAAACAGAAATGGATCCATGGGATCTAAGGGAAAGATATTTTCAATCCCAAGTATCAATTACTTATCAGGAAATGCATCGTTATAAGTATGAGCAATTGCTCAAAGATACTTCATCAGTAGAATTTACTCATCACCTTGTTGATGAGAACAGAAAAAATGGCCCAATAAGATACAATAAAGTCTTAATAAAACAAATTATAAGGCCATCCTAATGGGGTCTTAATTTAAATCAGTATAAATCCCTACAAACTCTTAAGGATAAGAAATTTAATTACTGGAATTATCAGAAGGCATTTACCAATACATTTTATTATCAGAATTCGATAAGGGGACATACTTGGTTCTTTAAAATATGCTCCGAAGTCATATCAGAAAAACATCAGAACTTGCCCACATGATTTTATGCATGGTGGGATGCCTTAGGTTCTTTGGACATTTTACCATAATCCATTCAAGAGATTTGCAAAAGTTGGATTGCAGTATTCTAAACCATACCATGACAGAATAATTATCCTATAAGCAGAATAATAACTAGGTTTTTTGTCACTTTCAGTATATCCTGGATCTGGAAATGGGACTTTATCATCAGCAAATATTCAGGAAAGCCATGTTTAAAAAGAATCTTTTAATATAAATGGTGGAAGGATATGAACCCTAATTAGGACAAACTTATTAAAGTTATTAATCAGCATATAGACTCAATGACTGCAGTAATTTCTAAACAGCAAACGGATGAAGATCCTTTAACAACATTTCGTCTTAGTATTAAGAAGAAAAACTCAAATTTATCAGAACAAGAAATTCTCCTTAAAAGTTTGTTGTATTTTAAACAACAATTTATTAAAGCTTAAGAAGAAATATCAGAAAAATCCGATAAAGATGATTCATCAATGAAATCAAGAGACTATATGGTGGACACAGAATCAAAGTCAGAAAATCTTATTCCTTCTTAGATCTCTGGTTCTGATCTATGTTTAAAATCCTGAATTTTAAAGTCAACAGAGTACCTAGAAGTCGAAAGTTGTTGAACATGATAAAATAATGCAGATGAGGATGTAGATAAATTTGATCTACTCCTAATTAATCTAGGTTTCTGAAAGCTGAGATAGATATCATCATCTTTTTTCTAAATTACATCATATATATTATGATGTAAAATAGGCATAGGTGGTATAGCATGAGGAATCACATATTGGTCAGGAAAAGTTATATCTTTCCACTGTATCTTCCTGGGTACAGTTATATTAGTCGAATATAAGTTTGACTCAAAAAGTATTGTTTCTCCTGTTGGACTATTTTTTTTTACATAAGGAAAGTAAGTAGTTAAAACTTTAAAATATGTCTTGTATAAATTGTACCATATATATATATATATATAAAACATAAAAATGCAATTAGACATAATATATATAGATATACACGTGTCTGTATATAGAGGGTTTTTTATAATCAAAATTTTTATTTAATTATTAAACAATAGAGACAAATAAGTATTTGCATTTTGTACAGATGAAAAGACCCAAAATCCAGGCACTTCATATCAAGAGGCCTCGTTTGCCTTATGTGACTGTTTTCAACATTTCGCCTCTAGTCTCTCTTTCAGCCCCAAATTTGATCAGCCTTGTAAATAATTGAGCCCCACATCAGAAAGATGTTAGTTTGTTCTTTATTCTATTGAATTCAATTAGCCCGAAATCCAACCAATTGATGGATTCCTATCTTCCTCGTAATCAATGGATTCTTCTTGATCTATCAATTCCTCTCTTCCTTTCAATTGATTGAATACTTTGCTTTGAGGTTTTTTTCCCCTTTGAGTCAGTGATTTGGAGCATAATTAGAATGGTTAATTTCTAGTTTAATTTAACTTTTACTTGTACAACTTAGTCTATATATATCGGAGACACATTGGATATACGATTTATCTCGTATCCTACGAGACAGACATGTGTCGACTGATACCTGATCAAAATCAAGACAGAGTTACAATATGCACAGAAACCTTCCGAGATGAGATGTATTGTGCGAGATGTCTTGCGTCTCGTAAGGTTGACAACTATACTTACACCAATTCTGGTCCATCTGTCAACAATTTTTCGAGTTGAATTCGTCGATAACTTTTGGCACCCTTGTTAGTGGTAGTCTAATTTTGGGCCTTCTGCATTGATTTTCGTGTATCCAATTTTCGAGCGTGCACAGATTATTCATGTTCCATCTGTCGGCTTTGGATGAGGAAGAAATAACAGATTTTGAGTGGAAAGGTTGATAGAAGTTGAGAGAATTTGTACCAAACATGACTTTCTGATGAAAACAGGGACTGGCGTCGCTTTGTGTATTGAGAAGGCTTTATCCCAGTCTGGGGTGGCCAGAGAAGATGTTAATTACATAAATGCCCACGCTACATCTACACCAGCAGGAGACCTGAAGGAGTACCAAGCCCTTAGTCGTTGTTTTTCACAAAATCCTGAGGTACAAAGATTATACATAGTATAGAATGATTATTATTTCATCGTTTGCTGATGCGACTTAAATTATTCTACATCTTCAGTTAAGAGTGAACTCCACAAAGTCCATGATTGGTCACCTACTTGGTGCAGCGGGAGCTGTCGAAGCTGTTGCAACTATACAGGTAGTTCATTCCATCCATGTGTAATGTGCATACATTTGGGGCTATGACTAATAGATCCTTCTTTTTCCCTCTCATCTTGGCTTACTGCAGGTTACCTTTTATGATTTCAATACTAGTTATGATTAAATTACTCTAATTATTTTGCTTAGCTTTTTTAATTGGCATATATTGTGACTCTGGTTGAACTTAACCACAAACTCTTGGCCTGACGAATATTTTTTTAATAGATTGTAACTATGTGCATAAATTGTAGCTTGTAAAGCCACAGGCTGGCTTTAATTATATTGCCATTTGTTTGGATTACCAATCATATAATGGTTATGAATAAAACTATAATGAGCTGCATTCTGCATTTTCTTTCTCTGTTTTTGTTTGGGCTTTAAACACCACCAATATCAATTTTTGGAGATACTGAACATGAAGCAACTATGAAACTATGATAATTAGATGCCATGTAGACAATAAGCAATCTCCGTCATATTTATATTTATTTATTTATGTATATATATTTGATTTCAGAAGAAAAGTGAAGCCTTATGTGTGAAATAGCCCCTTTTATACAAGGATGACCCAGCTTAGGTTGCAACTTGCACGTGTTCCTCCCTTTGTTTTTTCTTTTGAAAAAAAACTAAATAAAGACATTGAGGGCATATTTTCACCTATTCACCCAAGAAGCCTTTAACTTGTTTAAGTATGACTAATCTGAGGAAGAATCCTACTCTGTTCCCCTTGCTTGGAGTTTCTCTTGTCCACCAGAAAATGATTCTCAATGTGAAGTCATTTACAATTATCTACGCTAGAGTGGAGCCCATGCCATGCACGGGGTGTGCGTAAAGTGTTTCATTTTTATATTATTAATTTTTATTTTTCATAAAGTTATGATTAATTTCTATTTCTTTTATGATATCTTATGTTTTTGTTTTTTTAAAATTATTTTACAACATGATAAGAACAAAAGTAATGTATATTAGAATAAGTTTAGATTTGGTAGAAATATTACTATATAATATTTTTAAAATAATATAATTTATTAGTATATAATATTTAAAAATCGTTATAGAATCTTAGAATGATTGTAATCATTTCATAACAAAATTACTAAATATCTTGAATTATAAAAATGTGTCAAGTAGTTTTATATAACACGTGTTAAAAGTCTAATGCGGAAACATTTTCTTGCAGAATTAGCTTTGATTTCTTGTTATGTTTGCTGGGTAAATTTTATTTTTTTATATGCCATCTTCTATTTTTTGCTTTTTTTCCAATTGTTTTATAACTTTCAACTAAAATTTATGTATATTAGATAAGTTTAGATTAGGTGGGAGTCTTACTATGATAATATTTCTAAAATATTATTAATTGATTAGTTGTTACTAAATATTCTTAATTGGTGAGACGTGTTAAAAAAACTAATAAACCACTTGTCGCTATAAGGGCAAAAGTAGCAAAAGGCACAACTTTTAGATTAATTAGAAGATATGGGTCCATAATGGAGTAACATTCTTGGGGAACAGATTTCAGCAGTTCTGACATGCAGTAATTCTGCGTGCAAGTTGCTGTCTCGGGACTCTTAAGTGTGACTTTGGTTGTTGAATCCAGCATTTCTGTTTTTTTAGTTACCTTAACTGTTGTCTGTATCTCCTTTCTCTAATTGTCTGAAAGTGATGCTCATGCTGTTTTGTTGACTATTTTGGCTTACTATTATAATGGGTAGTTCACAGAAGTTAATCATAGTTTGATTTCATTGTTCCTTCAATTTCTAACCGTTTTAATCATTTAACCTCATTGTTAACATTTTGATGTAATTTTATTCTTGAAAAATTGTTCTGCCATTTTTTTATGTAAACAGCGAGTGGTGAATTTTAGTTTGTACTGGTGAATTGTGATTTAAGGGCTTTAAGAACATTGCGAGCAGCCTTCTGTTCTAAGATAATATGTTTTAGTTGTTACCGAGAAAAATGACGAAATTAGTGGTACTAAGCTGGGAAGGCTTATGCCGTGATCATTTTGCTTGCTATTGATTCAAAGCCTATGCTAACAAAAAATCTTACAAAATGTCGATAACCACTGCATTAGAAACAGAGCTCTTATCTTGGTCCCTCCTGCTTTTTCATTAGCCATAGTATGTGCTAACATATCTTATTCTAAGATTGTTTTGTTTGCATACCAATGACACCTTTACTTCCTACATGATTAGGATAGATTATTGAGGTAAGCCCACACATGTTACTTCATGGTTCTTTTCATCTTTTTTCTTCGAGGGATCTGCACATTCCCGTAGTTGCTTTCCTTTTTCTGATCTTATTTTGTTGTACCTCTTGCATAGTATATTCAGCCTTTCATCATGTGCTTATAAATATGATCTCCTTGTCATTCTTAATTTAAGAAAAAATAACACCTACTAGGTATAAGGTTGATAAACAGGTAATGATGTTTCTGTCCTTTCTGGATTAATACTAATGTGTATTGTCTTCATTTAGGCAATACGAACGGGTTGGGTTCATCCAAACATCAATCTTGAGAACCCGGATGAAGGCGTGGTATGTTTTCTTTATTGCTCGATGTTCTCTCTTTTATTGTGCTTTATTGATGCTTATTGTAGCTTGTTTGTTTGCAAAATCGATCTTGAACTCATTGAAGTAACGTTTAGACTGAATCACCTTAGATTCATACTCGTTAATTGTCATCTCAAACAAAAGTATGTTGACGAAACCCTGAGAGTAGAGGGGCGACTGCTGTGGTCTTGACTCGGTCCTAGCTAGACAATGTTTCCCTTTATGAGTAATGTTCATTTGTAAATTTAACTGCAACTGAGTTATTCGTTATGAAACGCGCACGAGACTAGGTAGTTCCTGTGTGTTGCAGCTCAATGTCGAAAAACTTACAATTGAGTGGAATCAACTATACTTTGCAGTGTAATTTATTTTTATATGCTACGGCTGTGCATGGATCAGAGCACCATAGCGTTCTGATTATGCTGGTAGTATTCATCATCAGCAATTAAAAGAAGAAACTAGCGGATGCTTTTTCTATTTATATGCAGGACACAAAACTACTGGTTGGTCCAAAGAAGGAGAGATTGGACATTAAGGTGGCACTATCTAATTCCTTTGGATTTGGCGGCCACAATTCTTCCATCTTATTTGCTGCTTACAAGTGATTTCATGAGCTGCTATGACTTGGCTGGTTCAATTGATGATGTGCATGCTATTGCCGAGTTCCAGTTGTCATGGATTAACCTTGGATAAGGGATCCATTCACCTCTTAAAAAGGGTTTTGGATCTTTATTCTGGCCTCTTGTGTTTTGTCTTCTCTTTATGATGTGATGTTATTAGAGAGGGTTAATAATTGATTGGAGTCTCAGAAAAGGTGAGCCCCAAGGGAGAAAGAAAGGATACATGTATTTAAACGTGTATGTAGTTGAGTTTAAACCCTTTGACATTAGCTTATTTTGGGATCATTCAACAGTACTCAAACTTGTAATACTTGAGCTCATTTCATTATGCAGAGATCTTTTGCCAAAGTGTGCTGTCTTATTCTCTATGCTTGCCAATTGGGCAGTTTCTGTTCGGTTTCTCTGTGCTGTCGTGTTTGTCACTTTACTGCATGTTGATAACTGCTAGTAGTTTACAGTTTACGCCTTATCAGCACAAGGCAAGAAATCAAGACTGCAGACATGGGATAACAAGGCAAGAAATCAAGACTGCAGACATGGTATCCCATGCTTAACAAATGTAAACTAAAACTATTGCTGGTTATTGTTCAGCCCTTGAAACATCATAAATAGATATACTTGCTCAAGAAAATTGAATCTAGGATTACCAACTTATTAGTTCGAAACCAAAATCTTAGTACAGCACTCTTGCGGATGCCAAAATTGTTTTAACATAACATTAAATCTTCATCAACTAGGACTCAAACTCTCTTAAAAATCATCAAAAAATAACTATCAAGCACCTGGAGCAGATTTTGCCATGCGGATGAAACTTGTATTTGTATACACTCCCGAAACACCATAAATAATTGTACTTGAGCAAAAAAATAAAAATAAAAAATGAATATAGGATCTAATCCGTACCAGTCCCAAGCGCCTCGAACAGAGAAAAATGGGATTACATGATCAAAGTACGGAAAGGCCCTCGAGGAGACGCATCCAAGCAATCACCGAAAGATCTTACCACTATTTAATTCAGTGCTTGTTTTTCTTCTGGATTTTCTTTTTAGCGTGCTGGTTTTTCTTTCTAGCCTTCAAGGCCTTGTGGGCAAGAGCACTAGCAACACTTCCACCTTCCAGCCCTTTTGTCATCTTTATCACGCTTGACATTCCTTTTCTAGCAGCAGCCTTTTGCTCTGGTCTACGGCTTAACATTTTCCTATCAAGCGGCCAGTATGCATATGGCTCAAGCTTGCCTGATCTCTTCACATCCCCACTTGCCTTCTTGCTAGCATACTCATTCCCTGTGTAAGCCCACCCGCCACTCTCCTTCAAAGTCTTCTTCCTCTTTCGACCTCTCTGTGAGTTCATGGACAAGTTACTACCAGCTTCACTCTTTCCCCCGTCAGAATCAAGATCAAACGATTTCTCCCTTTCAAGATTTCTTTCTCCATCCTCGTGAATTATAAGCCTCCCCTCAGGATCTATTTCCGGCTCATCATCGAAATCTGACATGCGCCTCAAATGCTGTGATGATGATCGAAGGGCTGATCTCGTCCTTTGGCGGTCAAGCAAGTCGAGCGGCTCATCTTCAAGTTGGTCAAACGAGTCTTCTGGAAAGCTCTTGGACGCTTCACGCTTTCTCTTAGACCTTGGAAAACAAAATTAAATTTCTTAAAGTCATACAATATTTGGGAAGTTCACACCAAGAACCTCGGGAAAAGATAGACATTGTGCATGTATATAACTTTGCAGTAGTTTATCAAATAGTTTAAAATGAGGTAACCGAGAGTTACACTGTAAAGGAATTGTGCTTATTTTTAAAAAATACCAAATATTGGGATAGTCGATTCAATTTGGGATTCTGACAACTGTGCCAGATGCCTAAAGGTATGACTTCGCTTCGTTCTACTATAATTTATGTTTTCTGTGAACTCACCTGAAAGAAGATGATTTGGAGGTCACCAAAGCAGAAATCTTGCTCCTCCTACCGGAAAATGTCTTTTCATCCATGTATTCTGCCTCACTACCAGTTTCTTCATCACCAAATTCAGAAAATATTTTCGTGTGGTTCCACTTGCTCAGCCTACAAAGATCAATGAAAATAAAAATCCTTAGACTACACAAACAAATACCAAGATATTGAGTAATTTGGCTACAAGAGTAAAAAGTATTGCTAGAAACCATCGTCGGTGACGGTTCAACACCACACAACGATTGACACCTTAACACATTTGCCATCCATGTTGCTGATGTGGCAACCATTATATGTTGATGGACAGTCGCAGTTGATAGGCCTAAATATCAAAAGGTTTACAGCTGCGGGTATGAACCGTGTGGTGATGAGTCAACCTTCATCAAGTGCTTGCTTAGGTAGAGCACAGTATGAAATGAAATGATAACTTATTTTTTTTTAAAATATAAACATGGGCGTTTTAGAATATTTATTACACCATAGACAAGGTCGTTCTGTTGATCACATAGAAATAGAGGCATTTATGACCACATAAAGGAAATGAGCTAGAATTGAAAGCAAAGTTTTCCTAACTTCTTGATTTTGCACTTATTTTTCTAGAAAAATATATAGCTTGTAAGTTGTGCAACCGAGAGCAGTGTGAAAGCGCTGCTGTATGTTAGTGCTAGAGACTGACCTCGATGAAGTTGCTTTTGACAGATAACTTTTGGCTTCCTCAGAGATGACGGAAGTTTTCCTTTCTCTCCGCTGTTTAATCTGCAAAAAATGCCTATTTCAATCACTCAATTATATAGGGTAATTTATGAATTTGCAATCACTGAGTTTGGAACTACAACACAAACCTTTCTTATGTTAGTGAGGAGCTTCATATGGTCTTCGGGCATTACAGACTTGACAGCATCCAAACCACATTTCTTGATTAACATTTCAAGGAGGAACTTAACCTTAAAAGGTAAAATAATCTCATAATTAAATGGGAAACTCATCTAAGCACAACTTTGGACATCACAACGATATGAAGTTCGTGAAATAACATGTGAATATCAGAAATGCAACACAAAGCTGCAGAGGAATGACCAAGAGTTGTCCCATTACTCTGATGGTTTAATAAGTAGCATGTCACAACCATCTTACGACTCTTTATCATAGAATGTAGGGGTCTTTTGAGGTGGGCTGTTGAAGATAAAATTAGAGAGAGCGGTAGCGAGAAAAAATATAATTACATTAGTCTTAGATCATTACTTAACAAGCTCAAATTTTCTATTCAATCTCCATCTGTTATAATGAACAAGACAAGGCTTCTACGAGTCAAAGCAGGGACCAAGATGTTCAAAAATGACCCTTCATGAACAATCTTCGCCATCATAATATAGCATTCCATTCCATTACCCAAAATAGCATCACATGTTATATATATGGTCTTATTCATATTATACAGGAGTAAATATGGGAGTCCACTCCAACATAATTTGATCTCTTTATTACTCGTTACAAATTTAATCTTTAGAGAACTGTCCCATATAAAAATTTAATATTATCTGAGCCGAATTTCAAGCTCATACCCCTGATAGCCTATTCACTGAATGAGATAAACTTAGCATAATTGCTTAACCCCGTTGTATCTGTAACTTTATTTTGTCATGAGCGATGTGCCATTTTAGAGACTTAGTTTGGCCTCGGAATAACAAATGCAAAAATTAAGAACATAAAATAACAAAGGAAAGCATAAGGACCTTCGCTTTAAAATGGTTCTTAGTGCCATCTTGCCACATCAACAGACCTTCCACTATGCTCCTTAAGTGCATTTGTAACCCCTCAGCTTGAGATTTGGCAACCAATACCTTTAGAAGCCCTAGACTGGCCTGTATTAAGAGCAAGACAAGAAAAGACAAAACTCAACTATACATGAAACTGTTGCAAGAGAACACATACAAATTCATTATGAAACATTAGTTTCAATCAAAATCAAACCTTAAGTATTTCTTTGTTCTTTCTCCGAAGGAGGAGAAATGTAGATGGGAGAACATTATAAGCAGTGGAAACAAGATCAGAGAATTCATATGCCAAGCGAGCCAAGCCTGTCACTGCTGCACTAATCATATGAGGACTCTCACCAGCAAGGCCTCCAGCCACCTAGAACCATAAAAAGTAGCAAAGAAGTATATGGCATCAATATCTATATGGCAGGATTTTGTCATGATAATAAAACTGATTCTGTATCGATACCATGCTGAAGAACTGATGCAAGTTTTCCTTTTTTCCACCTTTCTCTTCATCTCCACAGGCATGGCCAATTCCGACAATCATATCATAAGCTCTAGTTCTTGTTTTTTTGTTAGCCTGCAAGAAAAATCTCAAAAAGATGCATCAGCTTGTTCCATCAGTTCACAGTTACTTTTACAAATCAGGGAGAAGAAGCTTTAAGAATTGAAGAGACGAGAATAAAGCACATGCAGAACCACTTTTTGCCCCATGTTCAAGCAATGGTTCCAATGGAAGGCCTAAGAGCATTTGCATCAGATTGCCTAAACATCATTCTTTTCCAATTTTAGGCAACTAAAAGCTAGGTAATGTTACTTTTTGACCCTGCTTCAGATTATCTAGTAGTTATCTAAAATGAAAAATCTCTAGAATGGTTCTCCAAATTTAAAATACTATGCATTCCTTAAACATATAAAACTAATATATTCTCTCTTGTCACATCATTTTACTAATATATTTAAAAAGTAAATATATTCACTCTCCACTCACACATCTATTGTTAATTAAAAATAAAAATATAATATAAGTAATTAAAATAATTAATTATTAATTATAAATTAAAATTTTAAATTTAGTATTTAAAATAATTATTGAGCTTAAAACTACTAAATAAGACATAAACTAATACCTTAAGTATATAGAAAATAATTTTAATATTTAAAAAGCAAATAATTATAATTTCTATTAGTATTTATGCAAAAGCATTATTTTTTAAATTATTATATAATAAACATATAATTACTTTTAAAAAAATAAATAAACATATAATTGAATATAAAATTTAATATTTAAATTATATATTTATTAAAATTAAAATTTATATTATAAAAATTTAATGTTTAATACTAAGGAAAAATAGTTTTTTATTAAGCAATTTTATTTATATCGTTTATATAATAAATTTTTATAGAATTTTTTATTTATATATTTTTTCTATCTCATAACTTATATTCCCCTTTCTCTTTCTTTGTCTAAAGTGAGATTCTATTTATATATTTTTTTATTTATAAATCGAATTAATAAATTAAAATTATAAATTTTAAGCTAAGAAAAAATAGTATTTTTTATTAATATATAATTAAATAATTAATATTTCACAATTAAATGTATTGGTATGTGTGTAATTTTAAGTATGGTATGGCTAAAAAACATATTTTAATGTATTGCAGGGGATAAAAAAATAGAGATTTTGTAAAATAGAAATAGAGTCTATTTTTTCTGTATTTTAGAGAATTCATTAGGAGAATTTGATGCAAATGATCTAAAGAAATATTAGCACTGCTAGTACATAGACACATAGAAGCTGTATCCAAGCTCTGTACATCAAAACTCCCAACCTATAGAGACACATACCTCCTTAAGGGCAAGTATTATTTCCGTTAAGAAAGAAGCAACAATGTCGCACCGCCTCTGCTCTAGTTCACCCTGTAGGAAAAATACATAACGGTTTGATAAGGATCATGCAGAAGGCATTGCATTGATCATCAGGCATGCCTGACTTCTTGTGACCATGGGTTTAATTGAAATACAGAAGCATCCGAATATTGACCTTAGTGACGTGCACAATCAGGAAATATAAACAATCAAGACGGTGACGTTTGGCCGAAAAATGACATGAAGGCATTGTATTGATCATCAGAGTAAACAATTCCTCAGTTTGCCTTGATATAAATCCATCAGAGTTCTGTCCACCCAAAACAGCAGGCACATATTAGTTAATATCTTTAGACAGTGTACCAATGATGTTAGCAAAAAGTTAACATTGAGGCTAGATGCTTAAAACACATTATCTGCAAAGATCACTCAGAAGAATTTTCTTTTTTTTAAAAAAGAACATTTTCTTGCAGCAGTTGATGTCGGCTAGAATTTTTTTAAAAAAGAACATTTTCATGCAGCACTTAATAACCTTTTTATGTTCGTTTAACTGTTTTGTCTTTTACTTCTTTTGTGAAAAGACAATTCTCCTAGTTTTCTTCCCAGAAGTATTATTATGATTCAAGTTTCAATGCATTGTCCCAAATGTTTCACGTGCTTGCTCCTCTATGATCCATTAAGGCCCAGAAGATCTTTTCATAAAAAATAAAGCATGTATTGATTATAGAAGTCAACCTACAAAACAATAAACAAAAGGGATTCATTCTATGTTATGGAAATACCTTCAGAATGTTAGACAGAACTTTGTATGCCTTCTTTTGAAGCAAACCATCAGCATCCTGAAATAAATGAATAATTCGTAAGTCTTTGTTTCAACATTTGAAGACGTTCAAAAATCAAGAAAATCTCTGGACATAACAAAGCACAAAGTAGCATATAGCCGAACAGAACATCAGCAAACCTTTAATGCAGGCCCTATAACATCAAACAATAGATCAATCTCTTTTGAATCTAAGCCAGGTAAAAGAGCCGCAGCCAAGTCCAATAACTGCGCCCTACAGTTGCAGAGAAGGAACAGTAAAAACCAAGAGAAAAATACAAGGGTCATACACAGCGGAGGAGCGAGAAACAGCTACCTTGCAAGTGAAACTGAATTCCCATTTGATGAGTTATCAATCTGCATCTCACTGGTCCTTTTGGAACGATCTGTTTTGCCAGCTTCTTGTGTAGCCCTCAAGAGCTTCTGCATTGTAGTCTTGAAGAACCTTGTCACAACTTCTTTATCTGCTATTGAAGCAAACTGGCTGATTGTGGCCTGCAAACAATGTATAGATTAGTGACATTTTAGAAGTACAACTGAAATAAAACCAAAATTTAAATCAATCAATACTTTAAGAACCTAGTTGTCCAATTGTGAGTATCAAAATCGGCAGTCTAGTAGATTAGAAAGCATAATTTATCGTCTAGTCAATTTTTCTTCTACAAGTAAAACTTCATGCAAATAATATAGCTTCACAAAGTAAACTGCTAGTTAATAGCCTCAATTATATGCATGCAATTATAAATTTAGAATTGATGTTAAATATTCCTTGAATGCGTTCAACCCATTAATAAGGCAAGACAATTATTTCTCCATTTACAAAGAATTCATTGGATAACTATCCATATGAAAATGCACTACTATAGGGCAATTATCAAAAACACCCCTGAGGTTGTCTTTTATTGATTAAGTCTCAAAAGTTTCAATTTTTATCATTTTCATCCCTAAGGCTTCAATAAACAATCAAAAAGATCCTTTTGAACAGTTTTACGGTTTTCTTCAAACACACTACATGACATTATTATTATTATATTAGTTCATAGAATTAATGTTATATTATATGTAAATTAATATAAAATATCAGCTCTTAAATTTCAAGTTTAAATAGTTTAAATTTTGGCAAGACATTAATTTAATTATAGTATGAGTTTCTATTATTTTTTCCACTATAACATTTATCCATCATTTACAATTGAATAAAATACTATTTAGTGAATTTAATTGATTCATCTCCCATTATAATAAAATTATTGATTTTAAAAAATGAAATATTAATTAGATATATATAAGTGAAAATAAATATTCTACAATAATTTATTTAATTCTATGAAAAGTTAGATTAAATACATATATCACTGAATTAAAGTTATATAAGTAAAGAAAATTTTTAAACATTTGCTTTTGTTCCTTTTCATACATTAAATATTAAAAACATATATTCGAATTATTTTATAATTTAATGAATTGTTATATAATATTTATTTCACTCATCGATACATGTATTTGATCACCTTTTCATTAAACAATACAATACAATTAATATATGAGAAATAAAACCAATAAATTAATTTATTCTGGTTGTGGAATACTATTTATGTCCTATCATGTAATATTTATTTTCACGTATATGTATAATTTATTAATTTATCTTTATTATAATGAGAGATAAACCAAATCAATTCACTAAATAATATTTTCTTTGAATGTAAATAATTGATTTGTTAATAGTGGACAAAATAGTAGCAAACTTATATACTAAACTTTATACCATTTTCTTACAATAATTTAGATTATTTCAAATATTTAAACTCAAAACTTACAATTAATATTAATATTATTTATATGAGAGAGAAACCAAATAAATTCACTAAACAATATTTTCATTGAATGTAAATAATTGATTTGTTAATAGTGGACAACATAGTAGTAAACTTATGTACTATACTTAATACCGATTTCTTACAATAATTTAGATTATTTCAAATATTTAAACTTGAAACTTACAATTAATATTATTTATATGAGATATAAACCAAATAAATTCACTAAATAATATTTTCATTGAATGTAAATAATTGATTTGTTAATAGTGGACAAAATAATAGTAAAATTATATACTACTTAATACCAATTTCTTACAATAATTTAGATTATTTCAAATATTTAAACGCAAAACTTACAATTAATATTAATAATATTTATACATAATGTAGCGTTAATTCTATGCAACTAATATAACAATTTCATATAGTACCTAGCTTAAAGAAGTCCAAAAGGGTGTTTTTGATGGTTTATTAAAACCTCAAGGATGAAAACGATAAAAATTGAAACTTTGGAACTAAATCGATAAAAGACAAAACCTCTGGGTGTTTTTGATAATTGCCCATTACCATATGGAGGAAAACTAAAATCACCTCATTTTTAGTGTACAAATCCTTACACCAGGTGTAGCGTGCAACCATATATATAAAAAAAGCTTAACAAGTCAAACCACACACAGACATACCTGCAAGCATCCACCTGTATCCTTTGGTGATTGCATAAAAAGCCCGGATAGGATAGATAAAAATTCACGAGCAGATGACCGCAAGATACTCAAGTTGTTGGAAGTAACTTCTGGGGTATATCGGGCCACAGCTTGCTTAATGGAAATGCTTACTTCAATATCAAGCAAATCTTCCTTTCCTTCCACTACTTTCTTATTTTGCTGAATGAGAATTTGCAAAGCACAGCATATTATGCCGCGTACATCAGGTTCCTCTCGGAGGGCACGAAATAATTCTTTCTCCAAGTCCTTGAAGCTTTCAAAAGTATCCAAAGCATGGTTGCAGAAGGAAGGCAACAAGGACCACAACGAGTATATAAGTCCAGCTATGCTCCTTGATGAGTACACCTTTCCTTCTCGCTCAAGCTGCCAAAAGCTGGCATTATTACAAGCAAACGAAACAAACAAAAAAAAAAAAGAAAAAAAAAAGCATGATCCAGTTAGATATCTAAGCAACCGCACCATCATGGATCTTCGCCTCACACTTCGGATCATTGACAAAATTGACTCTGTAAAGAAAGCAAGATGGGCACCAATGGTGTATTGCTTCAGAATCGGAAACAGCCAGTCATTCACTTCGGATAGATCTTCAGACCCCAGCCTAAGAGGTATGATACTCAAAAAGATTTCGGGACCCATGGTAGCAAGGGCTGATCCAATGCATTCATGCAACTGCTTAACCAGTCCATGTGTAAAAAGGTGAGGAAAGTGAGTAGTGAAGTGAAGAAGTGAATAATGGAAGTTCATTGTTCTAATTTATCAGGACGAAAAAAACATGCTATCTCTACATTATACTTTTGGCCCAAACCGGGGAAAAAAATGTAATATCCATGATAATGAATCCCAACATTACCTAACCAGCTTTATGTACAATAATTTGATGTGGGATATTGGTATCTGCTAAAACACCTCAAATAAGCAAGTACAAAACAGGGCATGGATCACTTAATAGCTATTTTGCATTATATAGGACACAAACACTTTCATCTTTTGAAAGTCGAATACAACATAACCACGTTTATTATGATATCTTATTCATCAAATATTGTGCTCCCATATTACTTCCCAGTGCACAAGACATTGCACTGAAAAGCTTTAACTTCTGTTGCAACCCCATGCATATTGAAGATGCCATGAACAACCACTTTGACAAGACATGAACAACATATATTTGAAAGCTTTTCAGGAAAGTAGCTCTCAAGATATTGAACATGAAAAAGGAAAAAGGAAGAAACAAAGAAAAACATAGAACCAATCTTCTAAACCAAGAGAAACATTTAAAGTAAAATGATGGGTGAAGCACCTAAGCTTTCATCACTTTTCCCATTCAATTTTAACGATTTAAATCTCCCTTTCACATAGTCTTATACACAAAAACTCAACCTGCAATTATAACAATTTGAAAGTGCAGTTCTCTTGTTTCAAGATAAAATAATTTGGAACTTGGATACAATTGTTAACATTCAGATCTCCCTTAGACAGGCACAAAGGGAGGGGAGGCGCTTTAAGTACCTAATGCATAACATAAACAGGAAGTATGAGGATGAAAAAGAGCAATTTTTTTTTACAGAAAACTTTAGTTTAAAAGTTTGCAGCTTGTTTTTGTGGTAAGCAAGTCACCAAATAGTTGGGACATTGTTCATGTTGTTCCTACTTGACCGGGTTCAATGTTGCTAAATCACTTGCTTCCATGGAGAACAACCAGAATCTATAGAGATGCTTACATTTCCTTTTGTAGAAATATTTACATCCATGGAGGAACATTTCAAGGAGGTGGAAAAATTTCAAATTTCCAAGATCACAGAGGGGAGGATCAAAGGCACTTGGTTCATTGGAGGGTTTTAACTAGTATTGTACATAAAAATGGTCAACTCAAAAATAGAACAAATAAAGGATTTATTTAAGAGTATATCAGAGGCCTCATTGGCAGAATTAAGATCTCCTCCACCTTGGGAGTCGAAGTAGTAAATAACTATATTATTGCTTTATCCATTTTAACCATTATATTATCACTGATTTGGGTATGATAGGGAGCATAAAATCCTAGATGCCTTTCCAAGCCACTAGGATGTAATCGATGTCAAGTACAAAGAACAGGGTTAAGTGGAAACATGATGGGCACCTGCTTTCTGTAAGGGAAGTCTTCATCTGGCAGTTTCTGCATATCCGCTAAGTTCTTAAGTGTTCCCTTCATTAAGTGAGAAGAAGATACACCTACAATAGCAATATCAATACTTATTATAATGAAATTGAAGTTTCCGTCACATCAATGAAAGGCATGGTATAGTATGTGTGAAAAGAGGATTCGCTTCACAGGACCGCAACGAAGTAGGGCGGACCAAAGCCTAGTCTGCTTTTATTACAGAAAACTTACTCAAGACTTATTGCCCTTTCGAACTATTCAACTCACATATGGGGATCCTTTTGTCCCAGAGCAGGAATGGGACTAAATGGTCCAAGTTTAATACTCCGTGTTCAAGGGTTTCAGGGACAAAAATAACATAGTAAACTTTTTAATAACTGAATAACGGATAAGGGACTCTTAATCCAGGGGGATTTGATATTCCACTCCCCAGCAACTTCACCCATGAAGCGAACTCCTCAATCCTTGTTTCGCTGCTCATACACTAAAAGAATGATAGAAAAGATAAGCGAGAGGGTGTTGCCAACATTGGTCTAAGACTAATTCAACAAGAGAGTTAGCCAAGTCAAACACAAAAACAGAAAATAGTTCAATATACTAAAGTATCAATACCTAATTTCTGAAATAATGCTGAAGCAACTTGAAACGACATGTCCCAGACTGCAGAATAACGATAATCAAGTAAATTTTCAACAGTTGCGCAAAGCTTCTGCACAATAGTCGGCCCTGACATTCTATTTATGTCATTTACATTTCCCCTGATCTGATCCACCCCTTGTTGGATCAAGCTTTCATCAATACATACACGAATTAGACTCTTGAAGGCTTCTGTTGCTGCAAACAAGGCTGCTTCATGCTCAGATGCCAACATATCTGGAGATAGAAGAAGACATAATGTCATAAACAATTTTGTTAATTTATCTCATTTGTCGCTGGAATGGGATATAATATAAAATGATGAATGATCTGCTTCATAGAAATATAAATTCTTTTTTTGGTTGAAGAAAGCATTACCAGCAAGTGCATTGAACACAAGAGGGAGTTTAACGGCACAGAGTTGCTGGTTCCCAGAATAAACCTTGTTCATTCCAAGATCAAGCAGCCTAGCAGTGAATGCCATGTCATCTGCAGACATCTCATCCGTAGAGACAGAAAGGCCTAACGAGCATAGAAGATCAAGAAGGACTTCAGGAGAAACCTCTAAAGTGGGGTATTGGCACACTGAATTCAAACAGCTCGTTATGTGCCTTGTAACAACAGGTTCCCGAATTTCCAAAAGGGATTTGAAGTGCTTGAGGATGGTGTTAGCAAACCTTGGGGACAGAAGAGGGAGAGAGTCTGTAAGAGCTTCTAGTAAAAAAAGGACCTCATGAGCTCCTACTTTAGGGTCCTCTGAAGCACTTGGATTTGGATTTGATCCATTAGCAAGAAGCAGCAACCTTTCAAATTTCTTTGTAATGGCCTCACTTGCAGGTGCCAATACCCCTGTTCTCTGAAAACTGCTGAGAACATCACGAAGACACGTATATGATTGCTTTCTCACCTGAACATCGATCAAAAGGCACAAGTAATTACATGCTCGAGAGACGACCTGTCTACTTTATACATAGAGTGGTTGATTTGTGCACGCACTCTCATAACAACCAATCAGCTAGCAGTAATAGATGCATAGCTATAGGAATAGTTCAAAAAACGAAGAAAAACACAAATCCTTCTATAGAATGTGGGCAAATGAAGCAACTTCTCCATCAACTAATCATACATAAATCAAAGGCTAGTGTTATAATATTAATGGAGTGTATATATATGAAAGAAAAAAGTAAGAAAGTGTACCGCGGAGGTAGGGTGAGTGACACAAGTGAGAAGAAAGGCATAGAGGGAGGGCAAGGACCCGTGCCAGGAGCCCTTGTCGTGTATCCGGAGGAGATGCGACACGCAGTTGAGTGCGGCAGCGGGCGTGACGGAGTTGGAGCGGAGGGCGCGGAAGATGAGCTCGGACAAGTAGTCAGATTTCTTCCGGATGAGAGCGGGCGGGGAGACGCGGGGGATGACGAAGGAGAGTATGG